>JAJPUD010005673.1:54298-120708 GCA_023553655.1 Myrmecobius fasciatus | reverse complement strand
TCCCTCCCTCCTTCCCTCCCAGTTGGGATTCAGTGATTTGCCCAGGGTCACACAGCTAGGAAGTATTAAATGTCTGAGGTCATATTTGAACTCAGGTCCTCCTGACTTCAGTGCTGGTGCTCTATCCACTGTGCCACCTAGCTGCCCTGAGGCATTTTTCTTCAAGAATATGCTAATAAAATTTTTAACAGTCTCTCTGGTAAACCCCATTGCACCAGCCCTAAAAATGTTTCCTTAAAATTAGGTCTTTATTATCATTGGCCACCTGGCAAAATGCCTTTTTTTTCTCCTACTACAACTCAGGAAATGGTCTGAGACATAGAAAAATTGTGATCTAAATCAGTAGAAGATATGCCCATAATTAGGAAAAAAATAAATCTTTGAAGGCAACTAAGTGATGGGGAAAAGATAAAAACCATTTATATACAATGTTTTATCCTCTCTTAAAAAGCAACAAAAGGAAAATGGCCATGGCTTTTGCTTAATAGTTTGTCTAACAGCCTTTTTTCACATTTCTTACAAATACAGTAGAGCTTAACAATTTAAATTAAAACTTTTTTGTTTAATTTGAAACCTAAGGTAAGATCAGCTTTGAACTAATGATATTAAAATAGCTTCTTAAAAATCAGTATTTTTTCTTCTACCATTGAATTGCTTTTTACTGCCCTGTTCTTTCTCTGCTTCAACCTTGAGTCACCTCTCTTTTATCTTCTCAACTATCAAACTGTTGAGCTCTGCTAGACTTATACTTAATAAGGATTAAATCTTCATGGGCCATTTAGTCCAATTTCCTCATTTTACATATAAGGAAATTGAGCCAGACATCTTAAACTACTTGCTCAAGGGAGGAACATTCATTCATTCATTTATTTGTTTATTTATTTTTCCAATTACATGCAAAGATAGTTTTCAACATCCACTTTTGCAAAACCTTGTGTTCCAAATTTTTCTCCCTCCCTTCTCCCATACTCCTCCCTAATACAGCAAGCAATCCAATAAAGGTTAAATATGTACAATTCTTCTAAATATTTTTACCATATTCATCATGTTGAGCAAAAAAAAAATAGATACAAAGGGAAAAAACCATGAAAGAAAAACAACAACAACAACAAAGGTGAAAATACTATACTTTGATCCACAAACAGTCTCCATAGTTTTCTTTCTGGATGTGGATGACATTTTTCTTCCCAAATCTAATGGAATTGCTTTGAATTACCACATTGTTAAAAAGAGCTGAGTCCATCATAGTTGCTGATCACATAATCTTGTTACTGTGTACAATGTTCTCATTCTGCTCACTTCATTTAGCATCAGTTCACATAAAGTTTTTTTGAAATCGGCCTGTTCATCATTTCTTATAGAACAGTAATTTTCCATTACTTTCATATATCATAATTTATTCAGCCATTCTCCAGTGATGAGCAACCACACAATTTCTGATTCCTTGCCACCCCAAAAAGCTGCTGCAAATATTTTTGCACACATAGGTCTTTTTCTTACCTTTACGATCTCTTTGGGATACAGACAGACCCAGTCTGCTGGATCAAAGGGTATGCCCAGTTTTATAGCCCTTTGGGCATAGGAACATTTATTAAGTGCCTATTTTATGGCAAACACTGTGCTAAGACCTTTATGGTATTCTCATTTGACCCTCACTAGGACTCTGGGTGATAGGTGGTGTTATTATCCACATTTTGCAGTTGAGGAAACTAAGGCAGCAGTTGATGACTTTCCCAAATCACAGTCAGGAAGAATCTGAGATTTATTTTGAACTCAGGATATCCTTACTTTAGGTCCAGTGCTCTATTCATTGTGCCATCAGAGCCATGTTATTTCCATTATATCATGCTCTTTCCATAATGTGCTAGTTCCCATTGGTATCTTTGATTAGGCTGTCTTATATACCTGGAATATTCTTCCTCTTGCTCCCCCCCCCCATTTCTTAGAATACCTAGTTTCTTCTAAGGGTCAGCTCAAGTGAAATCACTTTGTATTTAATTTCCTCTGTATATGTTGTATTTCTCCAACAGAATGTAAGTTCCTTGAAATCAGAGACTGTTTTTGTTTAGGATTTTGTATCTCCAGGTCCTTTCACATAGTAGGAATTTAATATATACTTAATTTATTAAATTGAATTGAGCAGGAATTCTTTTCTTATATTCTTGATAAGTAGTCTTCCAATCCATATGACTCATGTTTGTATGGCAAGCTTTTTTGATTCTTCCTCACAATCACCTTAACACCTTTTTGTTTTATACCTTGCAGTCAAGTCTCCAGTAATCCTTCTCTACTTTTCTCTTAGCTGATAAATTGATCTGTTTTTATGAGATTATGGCTATGCTTCACAGTTATATTTGCCAAACCTTTCTTTTGTCAGCTACTCTTTTCTTTTCTTTCTTTTAATTAATTTTTTTAATTAAAGCTTTTTATTTGCAAAACATGCATAGGTAATTTTTCAACATTGACCCTTGCAAAGCTTTCTGATAGAAATTTTTCCCTCCTACCCTCCACCCCCTCTCCTAGATGGCAGGAAGTATTAATTATGTTAAAATATTTGACAGATTGTGTGTGTGTGTGTGTGTGTGTATTTATACAGTTATCTTGCTATTCAGAAAAAAAAAAAAAAACCTGAGAAGGAAAACATAATGTAAGCAAATATCAATAGAGAGTGTGAAAATGCTATGTTGTGGTTCAGACTCAGATCCTACAGACCTCTCCCTGGGTTTATATGGCTTTCTTCATCACTGAACAACTGGAACTGGTTTAAAACATCTCATTCTTGAAGAGAACCATTTCCTTCAGAATTGATCATCATGTAGTCTTATTGTTGCCATGTACAATGATCTCCTGGTTCTGCTCATTTCACTCAGCATCAATTCATGCAGGTCTCTCCAGGCCTCTCTAAAATGATCTTGTTGGTTGTTTCTTACAGAACAATAATATTCCATAATATTCATATACCATAATTTATTCAGCCATTCTCCAATTGAAGGGCATCCATTCAGTTTCCAGTTTCTAGCCACTACAAAAAAGGCTGCCACAAACATTTTTGCACATGTGGGTCCCTTTCCCTCCTTTAAGATATCTTTGGGATATAAGCCCAGTAGAAACACTGCTAAGTCAAAGGGTATGCACAGTTTGATAACTTTTTGAGCATAATTCCAAATTGTTCTTCAGAAAGGTTGGATCCGTTCAGTTTCACCAACAATGTATCAGTGTCCCAGTTTTCCCACATCCCCTCCATTCATCATTATCTTTTCCTGTCATCTTAGCCAATCTGACAGGTGCGTAGTGGTATCTGAGAACTACTCTTTTCTTCATTGTACCTCAGTGAGTTGATCCTTCTCTTTTTCATCAAGTTGAATCTTCTACTTCAGGTCTTGATCCCTCTTGGGATCTCCTCTTGAAGCTTGTCTCATCCATCAATCTTGCCTCTGCATCTTTCCCATATTTTGTCTGTCTGCTAGTGAGGGTCTTTCCTTTTGCCTATACATTGTCCAGTGTCTCTTCTTTGTTTTTTGCTGAGGCAATTGGGATTAAGTGACTTGCCCAGGGTCACACTGCTAGGAAGTGTGAAGTGTCTGAGATCAGATTTGAACTCAGGTCCTCCTGACTTCAGGGCTGGTGCTCTATCCACTATGCCACCTAGCTGCCCCAAAACAAATTTTTAATTGGCCTTTTTAGCCTTTCAAGTTATCATCATCTTTCTCTTGCTCCTCTTTTGCCTTTCCTTCAGGAAAAGTATAATCCTTTAAAAAAAAAAACATTAAAATGTTTTTGTTATTCTGAACTTGCCAAATGTCAGTGAACTTAAACATTTTCATATATTCAGAAGAACAGAAAACAACATTGCATATGAAACCATGAGCCTCTTATTTGCATTTTTCAAATTTTAAAAAGAATATAACATTTTAGGTTTGTTTTAGAGTTTCCTTTTTGTGTCTCTTCAATCTCCCATTTTCATCTGTTTTAAAAATATGTTAAAAATATGCTACAGAGATCAATTGTCTTTTTTTTAACATCTTGCAATTTTGTTTTAGCATTTTACATTGCTAGTCTTCTCTTATTCCAGTTTCCTAAATGAGAGAGAGAGACAGAGAGAGAGACAGAGAGAGAGAGAGACAGAGAGAGACAGAGACAGAGACAGAGAGAGAGAGAGAGAAAGTGTGTATAATATAGATTTACCATTTTCACTGTCTCATCAAATTCATTTTTCAATCTCCTACAGTATTACTTACGGTCTAACTGCTCTCTCCAGGGTCACAAATTACCTTTTAATTGCAAAATCATATGGCCTTTTTTTAGTCTTCATTTTGTTTGACATCTCAATTGTATTGAACACTGTACTATTGCATTTTTTTTTTTTTTGGATACTTTTTTTCTCCCTTGGTTTCTTGAATAGTGTATTCTCAGAATTTTCTTCCTGACTTTTTATTGCTTTATTTCTTCTTATTTTTTTATTCTTCTTTTACTCATCAAACATGAACATCTTCCAAAGTTCTACCTTAGCCCTCCCTTTTTTAATTTTCTTTCTACAATTTTTACCCTCATGGCTTCATTTGTTATCATTTATAAACAGATGACTTCCAAATTTGCTTCCAGTTTCAACTTCCCCCAGATATCTAATTCCATATTTCCAGCTTGCTAGCTGGTTATCTTCTAGATATTTTGTCCTTGCTTTAAACTTATCTGTTTAAACTAGTCTTAGTCATCTTTTTCAAATTTGCTTTTCCACTGTCCTCTTTTTATTAAAGCCTTGAAGCCTTTCCTTTCACCTCCCCTTTCCCAGCCTCAGTAACCAAGTTAAGTTCTATCTTTTCTACCTTAACTCCCCCCCTATAGATTAACATTATCTATGTTTTATTGTATTTTGATTTATTTTGTAAATATTTCCCATTTATATTTTAATCTGGTTTGCACATGCAGTTGGTATTTTTGAAGCTTTTATTCTAAACTACTACTCCAATCACCTTCCTAATCCTTCATTGAAAAATCTTCATTTGTTTTTCTTTTCATAATGAGTAACAGATAAGCTCCTATTTCTAGCATTAAAATGTATCTATAATCTGGTTTTAATCTACCTGACTCTTCTTGTGGCAGACTATTCTTTTTATTCATGAATTCTGCATTATAGTGAAATTGAACCATTTTGTCCTACAGTTTTATTTTGTTCTTTTCTATCTCTGCCTTTGCCCTGCAGTGCTACTTCAAATATTTTTTCTGATTTTCCATCTTTTGGATGAAAAATCTTTTTTCTTTGCACAAATTTCTGATAGCACTTTTCCTTGAATCTTTTCCTTTTATTTGATTCTCAACTTTGTGCGACTGGGTAAATCACTTAATCTGAACATCAATTTTCTAATCTGTAAAATTAGGGATAAAGTTATTGTGAAGCTCAAATAAGAAAAAAAATAGTAAAATGCTTTGTAAAGAAAACATTATATGAAAGTAATTTTATTATTACTGCTACTACCTTTATTCAATAATTCAACAAACCTTTAGTGCCTCATGTATAAGATTCTATGTGAGGTGTTGGAAATACTTGGATACCTGTAAGTAGACATTTTTCCTATTGGTGTAGATTTATCTATGCTCTCTCGTATTAAATAGTTTTTATCTCTGACTTTTCAAAAATTGAGCTTCTATCCAAAGTACTTGAAGAACTTTTAGATCTTTTAATATTTTGCCAATGCTCCCATGGGCTAACCTTCTATTATCCCTATTACCTTCTAATAAATACTCTTTCCTCCTCCTTTTCTGATTGCTTTTTTTTTTTCATTCATTTATTTTAAGCCTTTTTATTATAAATTTTGAATTGCAATTTCTCTTTCCCTTTTGCCCTTTTCCATTGAGAAGGCAAACAATATAATATCCATTATACATGTGAAATCATGTAAAACATTTTCATATTAGCTATATTTATTTACTTCTTTGACAATGCTTTTTATACTACCACTTCCACACAAAATTCATTTCTATTTTTTTTCTTGTTGTTTCAGTCATTTTCAGTTATGTCTGACTTTTTGATTTTCTTGACAAAGATGCTGGATTGTTTCTCATTTCCTTCTCTTAATTTGCTGTATCCTAATTATGCTTATTTTGCAGCTTTCTAATACCACTTAAACTCTAAAGTTGATTTCTTTGAGATTGTGGTATTCCATGATTCTTACTCTTATATTAAGAGAGAATATTGATGTTTAAAATGTTGTCTTTTTTGTGTATAAGGGAAGCAGTTTGTAATCATTGGAAAACACCATACAGTTAACTCAAAATAGTTCAGATAGTTCTTTTCCTTTTTATTCTGTATACTTATTATTATCTTTTGGGTATGCTTATCTGAAATATATTTACTGATGGATTTTACTAATAGGCTTTTGCCACTCTTAAGTCATGCCATTCTTTGATGTCTTTCTCTATTTGATTTTTTTTCAATGCAAGTTGGTAAGTCATATTTTTGAGGATTTGTAATACAATGATAATGAATGAAAGAAAGAAAGCAGGATTACTGAGCTCTTATTTTATTCTTATTTTCTTTATCATGAAGAACAACTTTGGATTAGAAATGTCAGAACAGAAATTTTTGGTGGGTAATTGAAACCAAAGGTAAATAGGGTGAGTAAAAAAACTTATGGTTGTCCTTAGTGAGTTTTGTCACCAGGCCCAGACAAACCACAATTCCAGAGTACTGAAAAAGTGCTGAAAGTTGTGATTGTTGAACTACTCTCAGTGATTGATCTCTGAAAAAATGGTAATAGTACCCTGGGTCTCTAGAAGGACAAACACCTAGTTGAGAAAATTTGCAAGAAAGATGGAATGGTAGACTTGCCTTTGATTAGGGGCAAAATTCTAGATTGTATTAATAAAGGATTTTGATCACAGAGAGCCTGTATGACTTCATCAAGAGCAGGTCATGCCAGACTAAACTCAATTCCTTTTTGACAAGGTTATTAAACTAGGTGGTCAGGGGAATGTTGTAGCTTTAGTTTACCTAGATTTTAGCAAAACATTTTATAGAATATTTCAGATTATTCTTGTATACAAGATAGAAAAATGAAGGTAAAATAATAGTATTGTTGGGTGAAATTCTAGTTGAGGCTGAAGGTATAGAATAATCATTGTTAATTTCATGTCAGCTTGGAAGGTCACTTAGTAACTGAGAACTCCAGAAATCTTCTTCCTGGCCATGTGCTCTTTCAAATTTTTATCAGTAGGAAACAGAATCAGAAAGAAGTGTAGCTTCCCTTTCTCTCTCCCACAAACCATGAAGATTTAGAAAAATGTACCAGACTGAATTGTGACTGGGAAATCCACGAAAAAAATCAAAGTGAGTCACTTTTCCAGTGGTTTAGGAAGACAGACTGCTCTAGGAACAGTGGGAATGTGATTTGGCCAGGAATGCATTGTGCATAGAGCATTATAGCACCCAGGAACTGCTACAGAGTAAAATGAGGAGAATTAAGAGAACAATTTATACAATAACAATATTGTAGAGACAAATATCTTTGAAAGACTTAGAAATTCGGATCAACACAATGACTAACAAGTAACAGTTTCAGAAGTATCTCCCTTTCTGTATAAAGAATATAGCTAATGAAGGAATTTGTTTTGCTTGACTACATATTTTTACAAAATTTTGTGTTCATGGCTTTCTCAGATGATTAGAGTGGAGTAAGGGTAATGAGGGAGAGAATTTGGAACTGAAAATAAAAATCAGATAAAGTAATATTAATCAGCAACTTGTCAAAAAAGCCCAATTGACATATGTAGGAGCAGTGTTTACAATGTAGGCTAAGCTACTTTTTCCTTAAAAAAAAAATTCCTTAAAAGGAATTAAAATTTTCCTTGAGACTTAAATGTTTTAAAATTCTAAGGTTTTGCCCACTGACATAGCTCCTGATGCACTAAATACCTAAAGACAAGAGTATTTCTTTGTTAAGTGATCCATGATGTACTAACATGGCTACTACAGAGGCAAGAAAGCTGTGCTCATCCTTGTTCAGTATTCTTTCTATGCTATAGCTAAAGAAACCTCATTTTGTTAACTGTTGGATTTTCCATATGCCTCATTTTGTTTCATTTTCAATCTTTGAAACACTAGTCATGAAATGAGCCTATTAAATCAAATTTATTAAAATTGCATATGACATGAAGCTGGAGGGATAATTAACAAAGACATTGTGTAAGAGGACCGAAAAAAGTTTTAACAGGCTAAAATGTTGGGCATAGTCTAATAATAGATACTTGTTGAATTTTAAATGCAGTTTAGCTAGAGGGAAGGGCCCTCTATTTGTGAGTATCCTGAGCCATCTTACTATCTTGCTCTATAATTTCACTCTTAGCTATCTCTCTAGCCCCCATGGATTCAGCTATCTTCTTTCTATCTTCTTTATCCTGATTGTTCCCAAATATACATGTTTAACACATCTCTCCATTGTGTTCCAGTTCTACTTCACCAGTTGCCTGCTGAACCTCTGCACTTTTATGCTCCATAATTTCAAATTTAACATGTCTAAAACAGAATTCATCATTTTTCCTTTCTAACTTTCCCATTTCTTTTGAGGATGCTACCATCTTTTTAATCCCAGATTTGCATTATTCTTGAATTAATTGCTGTTTTATCTCCAGTCTCCTCACCTGCCATCTAATCAGTTGCTAAGTCTTGGCAATTCTCACTTCACAGTATCTCTTCTCTCTATTCACATTATAACTACCCATGAGACTTATCACCTTTCTTCTAATCCATAGCAATAGCCACCTGATTGTTAGCTGTTTCTCTGTTAACTCTATCTTCTAATCTACACACCTGCCAAATTTTATTCTGGAAGTACAGGTCTATCTGGCCAGACCACATCTATAGTATTGTGTTTAGTTCTGGGAGCTACATTTTAGGAAGGATATTGTTAAACAATAGTCACAACCAGAGTATGGCAAGTAGGACTGTGAAGGGCCTCAAAGTCATACATTTTCCAATTTCAGTGAAGAAACTGAGGATGTTTAGATTGGAGTATAGAATAGTTAGGGCAGTAACAGTAGCTGTAGAAATAGACCTTTACTCTCTTTGGCCTAGAGAACGGAGCTAGAAGCCATGAATTAAAGATGTAAAAGCTAATTGTATTTTTTTTTTATTAAAACTTTTTATTTGCAAAACATATGTATGGGAAATTCTTCAACATTAACCCTTACAAAGCTTTCTGTTACAAATTTTTTCCCCCTAGTCCCCTCCCCTCCCCTAGATGGCAGGATATCCACTACATGTTAATTATGTTAAAATACTTGACAAGTCAAATATATGTATACATATTTCCACACTTATCATTGTTGTGCAAGAAAAATCGTGTCTACAAGAAAACAAATATGAGAAAGGAAACACAATGCAAGCAAACATCAATAGAGAGCATGAAAATGCTATGCCGTGGTCCACACTTCACATCCCTCTCTCTTGGTGTATATGGCTTTCTTCACTGAACAATTGTAACTGGTTTGAAACATTGTTGTTGCTATGTAATGATCTCCTGGTTCTGCTCATTTCACTCAGCATCAGTTCATGCAAGTCTCTCCAGGCCTCTCTGTAATTATCCTGCTGGTCATTTCTTATAGAACAATAATATTCCATAACATTCACATACCATAATTTATTCAGCCACTCTCCAATTGATGGGCATCCATTCAATTTCCAGTTTCTAGCCACTACAAAAAGGGCTGCCACAGACATTCTTGCACATGTGGGTCCCTTTCCCTCTTCTAAGATCTCTTTGGGATATAAGCCCAATAGAAACACTGCTGGGTCAAAGGGTATGCACAGTTTGATAACTTTTTGAGCATAGCTCCAAATTGCTCTCCAGAATGGCTGGATCCGTTCACAGTTCCACCAACAATGTATTATTTCCCAGTTTTCCCACATCCTCTCCAGCATTTGTCATTATCTTTTCCTATAATTTTAGCCAATCTGACAGGTGTGTAGTGGTACCTCAGAGTTATCTTAATTTGCATTTCTCTGATCAGTAGTGATTTGGAGCAACTTTTCATATGACTACAAATAGTTTTAATTTCATCATCTGAAAATTGTCTGTTCATATCCTTTGACCATTTATCAATTGGAGAATGGCTTGAATTCTTATAAATGAGACAATTCTCTATATATTTTAGAGATGAGACCTTTATCAGAACCCTTAAATGTAAAGATGGTTTCCCAGGCTTGTATTTTAGGGGAAAATTTCATAACCTTTAGAGCTGTACAGAAGTGGGATAATCTGATTTGGGGTGTAAGTATCCTCCCCCTCCCCATCAGTATAGGTTTTCAAGCAGAGTTGAATCATTACTTCTCAGTTTTGTTGATGAGATTCTTACTCAGTCATAGATTGAAATGGATTCTCTGAGGGCTTTTGTAAATTTTAGATTTAATGAGTCTATAAAATGATAGTGTTAAAATAAATAGAGCAAGATCGTGTATTTTTTATACCTCTTAATTATAATTGTAGAAATGTAGCATGCTGGAAAAATTTGTTTTATGAACTCTGTTCCTTTCTCATAATTTTTCTGAGGATATATTCAAAATGTTCACAGATTATATGCTTGTAGGTTTAAAGCTCAATCCAGAAGACTTTCAAATTGGATTCCACTGTTGCCTTTTTCGGTAATTTTCCTCTGCCACCAACCCATACAGAAGAAGGATTTCTTCTCCAAAAACTCTGTCATCTCTTTTCATACCCTTCTCCTGTAATACCCATTGTATCATAGCACAGATAGTCTGTAGTTTTAAAATTCATAAATTATCTTTTTAATGTGCTGGGGAGTCTTGGGATATGTACTCTATACAGAAGAGTTCAATTGTAAGGATGTATTTTTGCCTCCTATTATCAATCTAGATTGACTTTAAAGCTTCTTAATTTCACTCAGTACCATTCAACAAGGCATTGTGCTAACCTATAATGCTAATAATAGTAATGTTACCAATAAGTGATAATGTCTTATCTATAGCACCTTGAGGTTCATAAAGTTCTTCCCTCACAATAATCCTATGAGGTGTAACACTTGGTAATATTTATATGCCTATTTTAAGCTCAGTCAGCCAAGTGACTTGCCTTTAACACACATTGGAGTCTTGAGTCAGTGATTTTGCAGCCTTTATCATATTGCATCTATAATAAAGACAGTTCTAAAATTTTCCTTTAAAAAAAAGAATTCAGGTGACAATCCTAACACCAGAAAATTCAGGAAGTATCTATTTCAAAGTCTATACAAGTTCTACTTGATATAAAATTATTTTGGCTTCAAATAAGAAAAATGTAATTTTTTGAAATGGCTTTCAAAATTTTAAGCTAAAATGCAAATGAAATATTTATTGAATGATTCATATCATTGAAATAGAAGAGTGTATAAGTTTGAAACAATTAGCTCCTAAATTTTTATCTGAGCTGACAAAGGGCAAAAAAAGCAAAAGAGAGAATAACAATAAAATTAAATTTGTGATTGAAGGTTCAATTTAAAATAAGCAAATAAGTCATCCAACTACTAACTCAATGAAAGAGGAAAATGTATGCCTATACATATATTTATTTGAAGGATAAAGAATAGATTTTAAAAAAAATTTCTTCATCTAGAAAAGCAATCTAAAACACAAAAATTTTAGAATGGATCATTAAGGACATGATTAGTGAACACCTGTACAGGGAAATAGTTATTACAGAGAATGACTATGGTTTCATCAAGATCAGAGCACTTCTGGTCAGCCTACTCCTTTTTCTTAATTCTCTTCTTCCTCTCCCTTTCCATCTTTCTTTTCATCTCTCCCTCTTTTCTTTTCTCCTTTTTTTTTCTTTTTAAACTGAATCATTTATGGGGAACTTTAAGCTCTTCAAAGTGCCTTATATACATTATTTTGTTTGAGCTTCAAAATATCCCTAATTTTTTTGTAGATGAAGAAATTTAACTTGACAAAACAAAAGTAAAGTGACTTGCCTGGTGTTACATAGTTAATAGAAAGTTTCAGAGGTAGGATTCCAACTCTAGTCTTCTTAACTCCAAATTTACTGATTGTCCAATTAGGCAAATAGGGGAGAATGTTATTAACATAATTTAAGTAGCTTTTAGCAAAGTTTTTGATAAAATGGCTTTCTTTTGTGAAGAAGATGGGAAATGTAGACTAATAAGAATTTGATAGTTCTGAATAGGTGTTAAGGTTTAATTCAATATAGCAAAAGATCTCTGATGTGAGCACTCCAGAAAGCTATGCTTGGCTTTCTATTTTAACAGTTTTTGTCAGTGACTTAGAGAGTTTTTAAATTTGTAGACTGACACTAAGCTGGGAAGAATAGTTAATACAATGGATGACAGTAGGGATCAAAAAGGATCTTGACAGGTTAGAGCATGAGGCTGAATCTAATAAAACGAAATTCAATAAAGGTAAATGTAAAGTTTTAGATCTGAGTATCACAAATTAACTTTACAAGTATAAAATGGTGGAGGCATGGGCAGACACTAAATATTCCGAAGAAGATTGCGGGTTTTGGTGAACTGTTAGTACAATATGAATCAGTTAAATAATTTTCCAGCCAAAAAAAGCTAAGGTAATGTTGGGTGATATTAAGATAGTGATGGAGCCAGGAATAGGGAGGTGATAGTCTGATAGCATTTCATTCTTTGTATTCCATTGTATTCCAATTCATTGTAATCTACTGTTAACAGAACATTAATAAGCTGGATAGAACAAGGGACAGCTAGGATAATGAAGGGCCTTGAGTCTATGTCTTAAGAAGATAAATTGAAAGAAATGGGAAAGTTTATCCTAGAGAAAAGAAGACTCATATAATATGTCATATAATAGGATTTCCTTTTCTGTCTGGATTAGACTAGATGTCTCAAATTCTCAAATTTTGTGAGTTCTGTGAAAATGAGGGAATAGAACAAAATCTCTTTCCACAGACTCTTAATGCATGATTTGCAATTGTAGTATCAGATTATACAATAATAGAAACAGAATAACATCAAGAGAGACAAATAAAGCTATATTTGCATAAAGGATCTATAGATCATGAAAAATGACTGACTAGAAAACAAATGGCATAATGCTTACATTCTTAAAAGAAAAAACATCAGTGCCTGGCACATAATAGATACAATAAATATTGATTGATTGAAAAACCTAGGAAAATTACAGAAAGACACTGATAGTAACACAGAAGTAGTAGGAGACAATAATATCTCTTATAAACCAAACAGAAAGGGTAAATAAGGAAAATAGAGTAATAAATTGTTGGAAAAACTAGATTTGTCTGCCCTATATCAATTTCTAACAGGTAATATTAGCAATATACATTTCTTAGCAGTTGATTGTATCTCTGTCTTTCTCTCTTTTTTTTTTTTTTTGCTTTTGCAATTGGGGTTAAGTGACTTGCCCAGGGTCACACAGCTAGGGAATGTTAAGTGTCTGAGATCAGATTTGAACTCAGGTCCTCCTGACTTAAGGGCTGGTGCTCTATCCACTGTGCCACCTAGCTGCCCCAGTTGATTGTATCTCCACAAAAATTGTTCATATGCTAGAGCATGAAGGAATCATAAACAACAACAAAAAAAATATCCTTTAACAATTTTGATGTTGATAAAAATAGTAAGAAATTAGAGAAATATTAACATGTTGAATTATAAGAACAAATCCTAGAAGCAATAAATAGTTATATTAAAGATAATGACAATAGCAAAACCACAAAATTTGTGGAATGCAGCTAAAGTAGCTGTTCAAGGAACATTTATATTTCAGAAACATTAGTAAAATAGAAATAGAGAATGAAGTGAGCATACAATTAGATCAGAAAATAATTTGGTACCTTTGAAACAAGTAGAAAAATAGGCATCTTAAAACAAAAGAGAAATAGAGAAACTTAAAAGTGTAGAACTCACAGTGCTTAAGAGCTGGTATTTTGAAAAAGCTAACAAAATTGATGAACCAGTTATTAACCTGATCAAAAATAAGATGAAAATCAAAAGGCACTAAACAAATTCGGAACAGAAAAAATAAAGAAACTTAACAGAAATTACTATATGTAATTATATGCCAGCAAAAGTGAAAATTCAAAAGAAATTGATAAATACATATATATATAAATATATAATACCCAAACTAATAAAACAGCAAAAAGAGAGTTTACCATCATCTTGGGGGGGGGGGAGGAATCACACATAGAATTCCAGAACCATAAAGTTAGTAGGGATCCCACAAAGTCGTAAAATGGAAGGGAAGACTTTATAACAGGCTTTAGTACTTCATTTTGTTTTACAGATGAAAAAACAGATGCAAAATTGGTAAGGTTACTCCCTTCAGGCCACTGAAGTATATCAAGGTGGAATTTGAAGGCTATGTTCCCTGACCTTGCATCAAATCCAGCACACCTTCTCATGTGTCTAGCCGTCTCCTTGTTCTTTACTATTTGTTTCTGATAGTTGTTTCTCATTCCTGTCTGACACATTCTGATCCCATTGTTTAGTTATAGTTGATCATAATTAAAATGCAGCACGATTCAACCAGCTTTCATTTGTCTACAGAAAATTATTATTCACTCCATTTCAAACTTAGTACAAAGCATGCGGGTTAATGTGATTTTTCATTAAATGTACTTTTAAAGACAGTCATATTTTGATAAAGTGAGATAAGTGGTATTAAAACAATACCTAAACGCTAGCATTGAGTCTCTCCATTGTCTCTATTCTGTGTTAATTATTTTATTCCCATTATCTGTATCAAATATAAAAAATAGACTTTGATTTAAAGAATTGTTCTCCCTTATCTAAGTTCAGTGTTCCAAAGTCAATTCTTTTATTAAGGGGTCTGAGGGAGGCAATCAGGTCTGAGGCTAGCAATCAGATCTGAGGCCAGATTTGAATTCAGCTTCTTCTGACACCAGGGCTGGTACTGAATCAATTCTTTGAAGAGAAAAGAAAATAAGCTGAAAGACAGAACTGCAGTATCTTTCTGTTATGCAGAACTTAGTATGTTTGTGTACATTTTTAAAGTATTCACACTAGCATTTTTGGAAATGATTTTTATTAATTTCAGTTTTAGATTTAGTGATATAAATTTCTATCCTGTTAATATCCTATTTTAGAACTGGAACTTGGAAAACTTTAGTAGTTACAAATTTGTAGATCTAGGCTTTGCCAGATTACTTCTATAAATATTATAAGGCAATCTTTGTATTTGATTTTTCTTAACAGATTGACTCTAAATAGAAAAAAACAGCACAGAAATAGTTAAAATTTGAACAGAAACTACTCATTGTTCTGTAACCTTCTTAACTTTTTTTCCTTTTGCAGGAAATGACCTAAAGGCCTTACAAATACATTTGTGCATTCTTGCCTCTGACTTACAATTAAGCATAAACTCAATCTGGAAGCAACATATTAATGTTACAAAGGAAACAACTACCTCAGAAAACAGAAGGAAAGGAAGAGGCAGCTGAACAACTTGAAATAACAAACACTCCAATTTTTAATAATTTGATTTAAGAAAAAAGAAGACTTTTTTTTCCCTGCAGCATTAAGAAGAAACACTACAGGTAAATGGATTTGGCAGACAGGCTCTGTCAAAATTATGTAGAGAGTTGATCTGTCAAAAGGACTTAGTTTAAAATAAAGATTCTCTGCACAGCTTTTATAGTCGCTGTTGATCAGTGTGTGGGTTTTTGTTTCTTTTTGCTTTATTTTTTCTGATATATTAATGGAAAATATTAAGATACTGCATTTTTAAAATTAAGGTTATTTTCTGCCAGTATTAAAAGTATCAGGTGGCAAAATATTCTGGCAAAATAATTATAAGTAAAAGGTTTTCTTTATTTGAAAATTCATCCTCTTATGGAGAGAGTAGAATACTAAACAGGAACGACTTTCAGTTTTCATTTTTGTGAATTGTTTCTGCAGCAGGGCTGCATTGGAAACATTGACACTGCAAACCTGCCACTCTACTTGTTGCTGAGACAAACTGTGGAGGTGCCTGCCTATTGGAAATGCCTTTTATGGAACTTTTGTTTGCCATTCTCTATTGTTATTATACATAATCACAATTCTCAAGGAAGAGAATTGAAAAACTGATTAATTCAAGGACTTTTGGACAATTTCTTACTTATGTATTGTTGTAGTGCCCAGGAAAGTAAAATGGACTACAAGCGACGCTTTTTGCTTGGCGGGTCCAAGCAGAAAGTGCAGCAACACCAGCAGTATCCAATGCCTGAGCTAGGCAGGACCCTGAGTGCCCCCCTGGCATCAGCTGCCTCAGCATCCCCTTTGGTCTCTGCAGCTGCTGCAAATAGCTGTAACCATGCTGTAGCCCACACTACTCCAATTGCAGACATCCAGCAGGGAATCTCCAAATATCTGGATGCACTCAATGTGTTTTGCCGTGCAAGTACGTTTCTTACAGACCTTTTCAGCAATGTATTTAGGAACTCTCCCTATTCAAAGGCAGCTATGCAACTGAAGGATGTGCAGGAGCATGTCATGGAAGCAGCCAGTAGACTGACAGCAGCAATAAAACCAGAAATAGCAAAAATGCTGATGGAATTGAGCTCTGGAGCTGCTAACTTTAAAGATCAAAAGGAATTCAGTCTCCAGGATATTGAGGTAGAGTACCCTTTTATGTGCTACATTAAAAGTTAAGTTTTTCTGGTAAAACTAATTATAAAGGCAAGTAGATGAATACTTTTGTTTTGCTAAATAAACCTACCTTTACTAGATCTTTATAATAAACTTTCTTATACAATGTTGTGCTCTTAGTATGTTGATTCTTAATCTTTCATTAGGTTTTATGTTAAGTGCAAGATTTATTGTCTAAGTGAATGTTTTTATTTTAAATTGAATATATTGGTAAAGGTTTAAAAATTAGAACTTTTTTTTTTCCATGTTCTTACCTTTTACCTTACTAAATTCTAAATAAATTTCTGAAAGAAAAATTATTTACTCCAGTTTATTTGTATTCTGAAAAATCTTGGAATAATGGGTAGAGAATTGGTCATGGAATCAAAAAGACCTGGATTCATATCCTGCCTCTGATATTTATTGACTGTGTGACCATAGGCAAGTTACCTAGTTTCTCAGTGATGGAAGCAACTCTATAAGACTATAAGAGTTGCTACAAAAGAATTATCTATCAGTGAACAATGAAGGGGGTTTCTACACCAGGATTTTCCTACTCTGAAATTACAGGTCTGAAAGCAGAAAAAACATTTTACATTAATATTATACCTAGCACAGTGACTGTTATATTGTAGGTACTCAATAAATATTATTTTTTTACTCATGTGTTTCACCTGTGAATTGTGAGACTGTTTTGAATTAATAATATTAATAACTAATAGTAGACTCTTTTTAAAATTTAATTTAATTTAATTTAATTTTAATTTTTTTTATTTGCATAACATATGTATGGGTAGTTCCTCAGCATTGATCTTTACAAAGCTTTCCATTACACATTTTACCCCCAGTCCCCACCCCTCCCCTAGATGCCAGGATGTCCAAAATAGTGGACTCTTAAGTAACAACTTGAAAAGCTTTTCATTTGATCTTTAAGAAATAATGTGAAATAAGTAGTGCAGCTATTATTGTCTTAATTTACTTTTCTACTAAAATGTGTAGAAAAATAATTTGGCAATCAACAAAGCTCAGTGAGAATAGCTAGAAAGAAATTTCATTCACAATAATTACAGATACTGTAAAATATTAACAGAATTCCTATAGTTACAAAAGTCATGAATCTCAAAGGCAATAATGAAAAAAAATATGAGGAACCTATTAATACCAGATCTTAAATTGTATTATAAAGTAGTAATTATAAAAACAATTAGGCATATGTTAAAAAAGAGCTTGATCAATGAAGCAGATAAGTCACAATATAAATATAGTAGCTAGTGTTGGGAGCAAGACCCTACTTACTGAGAGAGAGAGGCATTATTTGACAAAATTCCTTTCAAAACTGGACAATAGTCTGATAGAAATTAGATTTAGTTAAACATCTCACACCATATATGAAGATAAACTCCAAAAAAATACATGGCAAATATAAAACATCATATTATAAGCAAATGAGATGAGTAAGGAAGATATTACCTTTGGGGAGAGAGAGAGAGAGACAGAGACAGAGAGACAGAGAGAGAGACAGAGAGAGAGTGTTCATAACTAAAAAAATTGGTAGGATCACAAAAGGTAAAAGACAATTTTGATCATGTAAAATTAGAAAATTTCAGCATAGACAATTCTAATGTAAAAATAGAAGGGAGGGAGCATTTAGTTGGTGTAGTGAATAGAGCACCAGCCCCAAAATTAGGAGGACCTGAGTTCACATGTGGCCTCAGATAATTAACACTTGCTAGCTGTGTGACCCTGGGCAAGTCACTTAACCCCAATTGCCTGGTGGGGATGGGGAGGAAAGTGGATAGAAGAAGAGAAACAGGTAACTGGGAAAACTTTGATAAAATATTTCTGAAAAAAGTTTTATTTCTAAGATATATCAAGAAATGATTCAAGTTTAAGAACTGTTTTATTTAAGAACTGTTCACTAATAAAGAATATGAAGACAGTTTTCAAAAGGAAGAATCCAAGCTATAGTCAAGGATAGAAAAATGCCATAAATCATATTCCAGCTCATTTATCCAGTTGATGAAAATGACAAAAGAGGAGAATGTAAATGCTAGAGGAACTGTGGAAATGCATACTAGTTCATGGAGTTGTAAATTGGTCTAGTTGTGAATTCTGAAATACAATTTGTAATTATGCAGAAAGTGTGTCTACTCTTTGACCCAACTATATCACTACTAGGCTTATAATTCCAGAGAAATTAAAGAAAGGGGAAACCTATATGTACAAAAATATTTATAGCAGCTTTTTTTTGGAAGTAATAAAAAATTGGAAACAAGGGGATGTATCCTCCCCTGAGGAAATGGCAGGACAAATTTCAGTATGAGAATTAATATGATGGAATATTTTCCATAAGAAATGATGAAATTGATAATTTATTTTCTTATTTTACTTAATAGTATTTCATTTTCCCCCCAACTTCGTATAGTTTTCAATATTCATTTTTGTAAGACTTTGTGTTCCAAATCTTTCTCTCTCCATCCCTTCCCTCTCTTTTCCAAGTAGCAAGCAGTCTGATATAGGTATGTATAATTATGTTAAACAAATTTCCACATTAGTTATATTGTGAAAAAAAGCTCAGAGCAAAAGGGGAAAACCACAAGAAAAAAAAAATGAAAATAGTGTGCTTTGATTTGTATTTATTTGAACTCCATAATTCTTTCTCTGGTTGTGGTCAGCATTTTCTATTGTAAGTCCCTTAGAACTGATTTGCATCAATGCGTTGTTGAGAAGAGCCAAGTCTATCATAATTGAGTATTGTACAGTATTGCTGTTACTGTGTACAATAGTCTTCTGGTTCTGCTCACTTTATTTAGCATCAGTTTATATGTCTTTCCAGGTTTTTCTGAAATCTCCCTGCTCATTTTTTTCCCCCATCATTTCTTACATTCCTAGACTACAGCTGGTTCAACCGTTCCCCAATTGATAGTCATCTAATTCTTCAATTTCCAGTTCTTTGCCACCACAAAAAGAATATTTTTGTACACATAGGTTATTGTTGGTTCTAAGGGTATGCACAGTTTTATAGACCTTTGGACTTCAAAATTGCTTTCCAGAATAGTTGGATTAGTTCATACCTCCATCAACAATGTATCAATGTTCCAATTTCCCCCCCATCTCCAACATTTATCATTTTCCTTTTCTGTCATATTATTGATAGGTGAGAGGTAGTACCTTAAGAGTTATTTTAATTTGCATTTCTCTAATCAATAATTATTTAGATCATTTTTATATATTTATATATATCTTATATATAGATAGCTTTAATGAAATTGATAATTTCAGAGAAAATGAGGAAGATCTTTGTAAACTGGTACAGAGCAAACTGAGCAGAATTAGAACAATTTATATAGTAACATTATAGAGAAAAGCAACTTTGAAAGAATTCAGAACTCTGATCAATGCAGTGATAAACCATGATTTCCAAAGAAAGAAGCTAAAACACACTAGTTACCTTAGTACTTCTTAATTTGATAACTTTCATGAATATAGTAGCATAGAGAAATGGATAAAGTGCTGGGTTTTGTAATTGGGGGGACCTGGGTTCAAATCCAAACTGACATATAGTAATTCGGTACCATGGACAAGTAACAACCTCTTTCTACTTCAACTCTTAGCGTAAGTGACTTATCACTGGAAGGTTGATGACTAAATATTTTGTTTTTTGGCCATACCAACTCAGTGAAGTGCCTAATAGAGAGGCTAACTGGCTGATTGGCCACTTCTGATGCATCTTGATAGCATGACCTTAAACAAATCTGTTTAACCTCTCAAATTTCCTGGCCACTCTTATGACTGTAAGTGGCAAAACAGTTGCTGATCTTTACTGATAAAGGGGGTTTTCCTCACTGGGACTTGCACATACTCATGAAATACAGGTATAGTCAAAAACAAAAATTGGACCTACATTGAAGAAATTATAACACTTCCAGTAAAGGGAGTGGGGTAGCTAGGTGACTCGGTGAATAAACTAGTTGGCTTGAAGTTAGGGAGACTTCTGTTCCTGAGTTGGAATCTAGCCACACACACTTAGTATCTGTGTATCCCTGGGCAAGTCACTTAACTATATTTTGCCTCAGTTCCTCATCTGTAAAATGAGTGGCAAAAAGAAATGGCAAACCTCTCTAGTGTCTTTGCCAGAAGAACTCCAAATGGGTCATTGAGAGTGACACATCTGAAAAAAGACTCAACAAAAATAAAAAAGGATGTTGATGACATCACAAGATTTTATTATATCTTAATTTTTTGAAAAGCTGCAAAAATAAAATGTAAAACAATAGGTTTCAAAGGGAATAAATTTTAATGGATGGAAGAACATTTTCATAAAAACTATACTATTGTATTTTCTAATAAAAATCTCAAATTTTAGAAATGATAGTGATCTTTATTGCTAGAATAATCTTTAAATGAATCAAGTGTTAATTTTTAAGGAGATAGTATTTATTTGAATAGAATATATTTTTAAAATATGTGAATCCACTTACCTTGTATCTTAGTTTTTAAATTAAATAAATATTTTTTAAAAAGTAAGCCCAAGATTATAGAAACACATAGTTTCTGGCTGCATGACATTATTTTGGTTTAGTACATGTGAGAGTAGTACGGTATAATAGGAATGCTGACCTTGAAGTCAAAAATACATCAATTCAAGTCCTGCCTCTTGATACATACTGGCTCTGTCATCCTGGGAAGGTTTTAGCAGCCCAAGAAACTCATTGTAAGATTATGAAGTTTCAGAGCATTTGTAGCTGTGCTTTTGTAGCGGAAGCTTTTCCACTGAAAATGTCTCTATCAGTGAAATCACTGAGACAATCCCACACAGAAAAATTCATACAGGGCCGTTATTCTTAGTTGCACTTGGGTATAAAAATGTAGAGAAGAAAGGAGAATATGCAATTTTTGTATGAAGTATAGTTAGATTTTTTAAACCTTTTTAAAAACTCAGTGAAAACTTGAACTGTGTCAGTAAATATTTAGTAAGCCCTTAGTGTGTGCTAGGCACTATGCTAAGTACTAGAGATACAAAGAAAGGCAGAAGACAATCCCCGCTCTTAAAGAGCTCAGAGTCTAACAGGGGAGAAAACATGTAAAAACAGCTGTGCACAAGCAAGTCCTACACGGAATAAGTTGGAAATAATAACACAAGGAAGGCATTAGAATAGGCTTCCTGAAGAAGGCAGGATTTTAGTCAGGGCTTCAAAGAAGCTGTAATGCTGAGAAGGGGAGGGGGTACATTACAGACCTTGGTGATAGCTAGTGAAAATGCCCACAGTCAGGAGGCCAGTGTCATTGAATGACAGAGTATATGATGGGTTGTAAAGTTCAAGATGATTGGAAACAGATGGGGAAGGGAAGGATGAGTTTTATGTCAACTGAGGGTCATACAGCTGGGAAGTGCTATGTGTCTGAGGTCACATTTGGACTCGGGACTTCAGGGCTTCACTGCACCTTCTAGCTATCCCTGAAGATAGTTTTCAGTTTTCATTTTTGTAAGACTTTTGTGTTCCACATTTTTCTCCCTCTTTCCCTTACTTTTTCCCCCTTCCTTCCTAAAACAGCAAGTAGTCTAATGTAGATTAAATATGTGCAATTCTTTTGAACATTTTCATAGGTCAACAAGCATTTTTTAAACACTTATTATCAGGCACTGTGCTAATCACTAGGTCTATAAAAAGACAGACAAAAACAGCCCTCTGCCCACAAGGGGCTCACATTTACATAGTGGAGATAACAGTGGAGCCTCAGCTTTATAAAGTTATTGTGAAGAAAGTATTTTATTAACATTGTGTCTTGTTTTTTTTCCCCCCCTGGCTTTACCTTTCTAGTTTTCATTGTTTCCTTTCACCTACATGATACTTTAGCCAAAAGAAGCTATGTTACTCTTTTCCAGGTCATGTAATCTTTTAATGCCTCATTTTTCCCCAATCAGAAGTATCTTGTGGTTGAACTCTCACAACACTTTTATTTGTATCTCTCTATTGTATTTATAATACTCTGCCTTATATTAGAATTCTTTGTGTACATGGTTTATCTTCTCTACTACTCTATAAATTCTCCAAAAATAAGAACTGTATCTTATCTTTATATCCCTTAACTGGGGATATGCTTGAACATAGCAGGTACTTTCTTAGTGTCTGTGCATTGAATTTATCAAATGGCTAAAAATGTCAGACTGACTCATTGGATTTTGTCTCATAAATTCTCAAATTAAGGTTTTTTTGTTTTTTTTTTTTTGTTTGTTTGTTTTTACTGTCAATGCTTATTGTGCTAAATGAACCTGAAATATTGGATCACTTCAGCCATTGTGGAGAGGAGCTTTGCAGATAGTGACTCAAGGCAGCAGTGGCAGCAATAACTTAACTCACATTTTCTCCCAGAGATTTGTGTGGACCACATTTCTCATGTGCTATCCTGTAATCAACTATAATTAAAAGTTACTGTGTATTTAAGATTTTAATATAAAATAAACCTTTAGAACTCACTAATGTCTTTTAGCTTATAAAGTTTGACATGACCATTAATCTCTTCTCAACAACCTGTTTAACTTGATTAAAGAAGTTAAATCTTTAAATGAAAACTTACATGATTTGAAAAAAGAGTTAGAATGTTCTTGTCACTAGTCTGTTACATTTGAAAGAACTGAATGTGACTCCTGATCCAGACATTTACTGGCTTTGTGATCCTGGCAAGTTATCTTACCTCTTTTTTCTCATTTATAATGAGGATATTTTATTTATAATGAGGATATTTTCCTCACAGAGTTGTTATGAGACTCAATTTGAACTAATACAGAGTGTATACAAATTCGTAGGATAACTTTAAACTATTAAAATTTAAAACTCTCCTAAGATTTTTGGAATATCCTATATACATAAAACAATTTGCAAGCTTTATAATGTTTATATAAGTGGTCAGGTCAAGGTAGACCTGTGGTGAAGGCAAATATCTTTTTGCAAATTTATAGAAAAACATCCCACCCTGCCCTTTGCTCAGTGGTGCCATATACTTCTAATACTGTAGTTTAAAAAGAGAGAGAGAGACAGAGAAAGAGACAGAAACAGACACACACACAGAGAGAAGTAATTTGGATCCCAAAGCTAAGGATAAACTTTGGACTACATGCCATTCTGGTCTTTTCCTGCTCCCAAGCTTCCTAGGACTTACAAAAACAAATGAAAATTTTGGCCATCTGCCTGCTCCTGAACTTCTGTTTGGATTATTTTTATCCTTGAGAAATGGGAGCAGAGTTAGTCAGGCCCCTTGGGTAGGATTCACCTTTGCCAGACCTCCAACTCCTTCCAATCTATAAATAGCAGGCTTACTGCTTCAGAATTGGCCTTCTGCCAAGAGAAAGGCAATGAATTTTTAGGCCTAGAAAAGAGATTATATGAAAGAAGAAGACAAAATAAGGGTATTCACTAGAACCCTTTGCCATTTCTCTTTTATCAAGTTCATTGTAATTGCTGACTCTTCTCATATGTGATTTGTTAGTCTTTTGAGTATCCTTGTGAATGTTTTATGGGGATCCATTGCAATGTAAATAGTTGGCCTTTGGCAGTACTTTGTTTTTCTATATATGGCCAGTCTGGGTAGACAGCCTAAGGGATCATGGCTAGCAAATTTTTCCCCTTAAATAGCAGAATTTTATGTTTCTGTTGGAATATATTTGCTATCTTCCATTGATTTTAGTGATTTACTCTACTCTGTGAACAGAATGAGCAATTTTTTAAAAGCTTTGTTAATTTAATTTTGATCTTCATTTTAGTGATAACTAACATTTCTTTCTATTTAATAATATATTGAATATTTTATTGTTCCCCAATAACATGTAAAAGCAATTTTTAATATTTGTTATTTAAAATTTTGAATTCCAAATTTTCTCCTTTCCTTCTAGCCTCATTGGAAAGCAAGCAATTTTATATATGTTATACATGTGCAAATATGCATAACATATTTCCATAGGAGTCATATTGTGAAAGAAAGCAGACAAAAAACAAGAAATATTTTTAAAAAAAGCTTTAAAATGCTTTAATCTGCATTTAGACTTTTGTCAGTTATTTCTCAGGAAGTGCAAAGCATTTTTCATTCTAAGGCTTCAGAATTGTCTTGGATTATTATATTGCTGAGAATGGCTAAGTCATTCACAGTTGATCATTGTACAATATTGCTGTTACTATGTACAATGTTCTCCTGGTTCTGCTCATTTCACTTTGCCACTTTTTCTCATAGCATACTGCTTTTCAATTTATTAAAGTACAACTTGCTCAGCCAGTCCTTAATTGATGGACATTCCCTTAATTTTTTTTTTAAAGCTTTTTATTTGCAAAACATATGGGTAATTTTTGAACATTGACCCTTCAAAACTTTATGTTCCAAATTTTTCCCTTCTTCCCCCCAACTAGATTGCAGGTAGTCCAATACATGTCAAAATATATATACATGTTTATACAGTTAATCTTGCTGCACAAGAAAAATTGGATCTACAAGGAAAAAGAAAACCTGAGAAGGAAAACAAAATGCAAGCAAAGCTCAACAGAAAGCATGAAAATGCTATCTTGTGGTCCATACTCAGATCCCACAGGCCTCTCCCTAGGTGTATAAGGCTTTCTTCACTGACCAATTGGAACTGGTTTGAAACTTCATTGTTGAAGAAAGTCATGTTCATCAGAATTGATCATCATGTAGTATTGTTGTTGCCATGTATAATGATCTTCTGGTTCTGCTCACTTTGCTCAGCATCAGTTCATGCAAGTCTCTTCAGGCCTCTCTGAAATCATCCTGCTGGTTGTTTCTTATAGAACAATCACACTCCATAACATTCATATACTATAATTTATTCAGCCATTCTCCAACTGATGGGCATCCATTCAGTTTCCAGTTTCTAGCCACTACAAAAAGGGCTGCCACAAACATTCTTGCACATGTGGGGCCCTTTCTTTCCTTTAAGATCTCTTTGGGATATAAACCCAATAGAAACACTGCTGGGTCAAAGGGTATGCACAGTTTGATAGCCCTTTGGGCATAGTTCCAAATTGCTTCCCAGAATGGTTGGATCTGTTCACAGTTCCACCAACAATGTATCAGTGTCCCAGTTTTTCCACATCCCCGCCAAACATTTGTCTTTATCTTTTCCTGTCATTTTAGCCAATCTGACAGGTGTATAGTGGTATCTCAGAGTTGTCTTAATTTGCATTTCTCTGATCAATAGTGATTTGGAGCACCTTTTCATATGACTAGAAATAGTTTTAATTTCTTCATCTGAAAATTGTCTGTTCATATCCTTTGACCATTTATCAATTGGAGAATGGCTTGAATTCTTATAAATATGAGACAATTCTCTATATATTTTAGAAATGAGGCCTTTACCATTAAATGTAAAGATGATTTCCCAATTTATTGCTTCCCTCCTATTCTCGTCTGCATTAGTTTTGTTTGTACAAAAACTTTTAGCTCCTTTGTCTCCTACTTAATATGAACCCAGATCTTCTCTAATCCCATAGTAACTATCTATGGTTGTGTTCTTTCTCCTTTGCTTACTCATTTTTATTTATTTATTTTTTGTTTTATTTTGTTTTTAGTAAGTTCTAATCCTAAGGTATGGGGAATGATGCTCCAAGCCTTAGGTCCTTCTTTTCCCAACCAACATAGGGCTCTTTTCTTCACTACTCTTCATTGATAAGCTATGGCTAACATCCCCAGCCAAGTTGTCTCCGAATTGACCTTGCTCCTTGTAGTCCCTTTGGTGGCTGTAAATTATAGCTGTCCTCTCGATCCTGGAACAGAAATCAGGTTCTCTGCTTTCCTGAAAGCATCTACAGCCAGCAGGGTTTCTGTCCCTTTGTTACTACACTCATGAGGTGTGAGCTAGCTCCTTCTCTCCTACAGCAGCAGCCCAACTGGAGATGTGTCTGGTCAGCACAGCTGGCTTGGCATTAATAGTGGAAGGTCTGAATATTCAGTTGTCTTCCACTCAGTAGTCAGCCCCTGATTATGTCTGTGAGTTGAAAGTTTCTATGACTGAAGGTGGCTCCCAATCTCAGCTGCCCTCAGAATTAGTCTTAAGGTATTTGAACTTCACTTTGGCAGAACCTCTCTTCCTGAAATTAGGTCTTTCTTGGGGGGAGAAGGGGAAAAGAATCTTCTCAAGTTGTCATAGGAGAACTGCTGCTTTACTTTGACTTTTGTTTATTGCCAATATTGTACATTCTCTTTGAGGTGATGTTCTGCCTTTTTTTGTGGAAGAAATTTGAGGAATCAAAAGTTTTCTTACCTACTCCATCATTTTCCCAGAATCCTCTTCCTATACATTTGAGAAATGAGAGAAACTTCCTGTAAATTTTTTCCAGTTATGATTATTGTATATTTCCCTTCATCTTACTTTCCTCACTATTCTTATTCTTTCTTTCTACTTTGTCCATCCTCAAAAGTATTGTTGCTTCAACCAGTGTGTCCTAATTTGCCCTCTCTTCTATCATTAATCACCCCATATCCTTTCTTATGCTACTTTTTTGTGGAGTAAGATACATTTTTATTCCAAACTGAGTGTATGTTATTTCCTCTTTGAGCCAGTTTCAATGAGAGTAAGGTTCAAATTATTCCCTTTCCCTCTCAATCTTGCCCTCCACTATATAAGTTTTTTTTTGCACTTCTTTTTTGAAAGCTAATATATTGCATTCTACCTCTCCTCCCTCTCCCAGCATATTCCTCTATCTCATTACTTTTATTTTTATTTTTAGAAATAAATATCATACTTAACACCTATGACCTCTATGTATATTTCTTCTAACTGTCTTAATGATGTGAACTTTCTTAAGATTTGCAATTATCATTTTCCCATATAGGAATGTGAATAATTTAATCTTATTGAATCCCTTATGATTTCCCTTTCCTTTTTATGCTTCTATTTACTCTTATATTTGAAAATCGTTTTTCTGTTCTGGCCTTTTTAGCAGGAATATTTAAAGTCTCCTTTTTTTTGGAATATTGTTTTTTAAAAAAATTCCTGAAGGATTCTTCTTTGTTTTGCTGTGTAAGTGATTCTTGGTTGTAATCCTAACTCTTTTGCTATATGAAATACCATATTTCAAGCTTTCTGATTCTTTAACATAGAAGCTACTAAAAACTTGTGCTATGTGCTGTGGCTCCATGGTGTTTAAATTGTATCTTTCTGGCTGCCTGTAATATTTTCTTCTTGAATTTGAATTCTTCTTGAATTTAACTAAAATATTTCTGGGAATTTTAACTTGGGGATATTTTTCAGGAGGGGATCAGTGAACTCTTAATTTTCATTTTGCCCAATGATTATAGGATAAAAGGGCAATTTTCCTTGTTAATTTCTTTCTTCTTCTTCTTCTTTTTTTTTTTTTTTTGTTGTTGTTGTTGTTGAGGCAATTGGGGTTAAGTGACTTGCCCAGGGTCCCACAGCTAGGAAGTGTCTGAGACAAGATTTGAACTCAGGTCCTCCTGACTTCAGGGCTGGTGTTCTAACTACTGCGCCACCTAGCTGCCCCTCCTTGTTAATTTCTTGAAAGATGCTGTCTAAGCTCTTTTTTTTTTTGACCATAGCTTTCAGGTAGTCTAAAAAATTCTTAAATTTTTATCTCTTTGATCTGTTTTCCAATGAGATATTTCACATTTTCTTTTCTTTTTTTCATTTTGTTTTATTATTTGTTAATGTCTCAAATTTCTTCTTGTCCAATTATGATTTTTAAGGGACTATTTTCTTTAGTAATCTTTTTTTCCTCCTTTTACATTTAGCCAGTTCTACTTTTTTTTTTTTAAACATTTTTATTTAAAAGTTTGAGTTCCAAATTCTGTTCTTTTTTTCCTCTCTGCTTTCCATTCCCTGAGAAGGCAAACAATTAGATAGGTTACATATGAACAATTATGTAAAACATTTCTGTTAGTCATTTTGTACGAAAAAGACTTGAATAAAAGAAAAAAAATGAAGTAAAAGATAGCATTCTTAATTCAGTCTGTATTTGAACAATAGTTTTGTTTTGCTTTTTTAAAGCTTTTTATTTGCAAAACGTATGTATGGGTAATTCTTCAACATTAACCCTTACAAAGCTTTCTGTTACAAATTTTTCTGCTCATTTTGCTCAGCATCAGTTCATGCAAGTCTCTCCAGGCCTCTCTGATCATTCTGCTTGTCATTTCTTATAGAACAATAATATTCCATAACATTCATATACCATAATTTATTCAGCCATTCTCCAACTGATGGGCATCTATTCAGTTTCCAGTTTCTAGCCACTACAAAAAGGGCTGCCACAAACATTCTTGCACATGTAAGTCCCTTTCCCTCCTCTAAGATCTCTTTGGGATATAAGCCCAATACACTGCTGCGTCAAAGGGTATGCACAGTTTGATAACTTTTTGGGCATATGAACAATAGTTTTGTTTTGTTTTGTTTTCTTTATTAAAACTTTTTATTTGCAAAACACATGTATGGATAATTCTTCAACATTAACCCTTACGAAGCTTTCTGTTACATATTTTTCCTCCCTAGTCCCCACCCCTCCCCTAGATGGCAGGAAATCCACTACATGTTAATTATGTTAAAATACTTGACAAATCGAATATATGATACATATTTCTACACTTATCATTGTTGTGCAAGAAAAATCGTATCTACACTAAAGACATATCAGATAAAGGAAAGACAATGTAAGCAAACATCAATCGAGAGTATGAGAATGTTATGTTGTTGTCCACATTTCACATCCCTCTCTCTGGGTGTATATGGCTTTCTTCACTGAACAATTGGAAGTGGTTTGAAACATTTCATTTTTGAAGAGAGCCATGTCCGTCAGAATTGATCATCATATAGTATTGTTGTTGCTGTGATTATGATCTCCTGGTTCTGCTCACTTTGCTCAGCATCAGTTCATGCAGCTCTCTCCAGACCTCTCTGAAATCATCCTGCTAGATGTTTCTTATAGAACAATAATATTCCATAACATTCATATACTATGATTTATTCAGCCATTCTCCAATTGATGGGCATCCATTCAGCTTCCAGGTTTTAGCCACTACCAAAGGGGCTGCCACAAACATTCTTGCATATGTGGGTCCCTTTCCTTTAAGATCTCTTTGGGATTATAAGCCCAATAGAAACATTGCTGGGTCACAGGGTATGCACAGTTTGATAACTTTTTGGGCATATGAACAATAGTTTTAAAAAATATTTTTATTTTATTTTTGTCCAGTTACATGTAAAACAATTTTTGCAATTTTTTTAAACTCTTGAGTTTCAGATTCTCTTCCCTTCTCTCTCCCTCCCCACCTCCTGTCATTAAAAAGACACTTTTGAAGTCATGTAAAACATTTCCATAAACAACATGTTTTAAAAGAAAACATTGGCCTCCTCACTCTACCCCTCCCCCTCAAAAAAAAAAAACAACCTCAAGAAAAGTAAAGTTAAGAAAGTATGCTTCAGTCTCTATTCAGGTGCAATTAGTTCTTTTTCTGAATATGGATAGAATTTTTCAAGCCAATTCTACTTTTTAAGGAGTTCTTCAGTGAATTGTTTTGTACATCTTTTTCTAAGTAGCTGATTCTGGTTTTTAAGGAGTTCTCTTTAATGAATTTTTGTCTTTTTTTAAAAATCATTTGGCCTATTTTGTATTTTAAAGTGTTTTTCCCCCCAATATTTTTGGTGCTTCCTTTTTTTAATTTTTATTTTTCAAATAACTCATTTTTTTTTTCCCAGCTTATTTCTTGACTTTTAACTTGATATTAAAGTTGGGCTTTGTTCCTGGGGTGGAGGGAGCACTGTCCCAAGCTTTTGACATTTTTGGACAGCTGTTTGCAGAGCTAGTTCTGGAAGTCTGTAAGCTTTCATGTTTCCAAGGTTGTATGATCTAAGGAAAGGTGTGTTTAATTCTCTCCTGGCCTGTGTTCTGGTCTCTTAAGTGACTAGTAGCACTCTTTTCTACATTGAAACTGTGACCAAGGTCCCCGCTCCCATGTGGCCACAAGCTCTGGTATGCTAGTGTTCTCCATTGCCTTGGTACTCAGATCTAAGACTGCAGCTGAATCTTCACCTGATCAATGCAACAGGGCCTTATACGCATTGCCAACAAAGGGACTCCTGTAATCTTCTTACCAATGGTCTGACCCTCTTAACATCGTAGACTGAGAGTTCCATGAGCAGCTACTGTTGTTCCTGCTGATTCTGTTATTCCAAAGGCCTGTTGCTGGTTTGCTGGGATATACCCTGTGTTGGAACTGTGTTCTTCTCTTACCCCAATGCAAACAGACCTTTCCTGCTGGCATTCTAAGTTATCTTGGGTTAGAAAAATTGTTTTACCTTGTCCAGAATTTATTTTGAGGCATTACTTTAAGTCATTTGGCAGGGAATTTGGAAGAGCTCGGATGAGCCCCTCTTTTTTCTTCTATCTTGACTCTGCCCTGATAATTAACATTTCTATATCCTACAATTAATAAGCACCAGAGACTCAGTTGCTAGATTCATGCTAGTTTTTTTCCCCTTTATACTTCTGTGTTATGTTTTATTGCTCTGGGGACTTTGAAATCAGTTGTTAGCTCACTTAAAGAGCTTATTTCTGTTTGAATAGCTGTTTGCTTTGGATGAATGTGTACCCAAAATATTATAGACTAATAATAATAATGGAAAACAGTGGGAGCTACTTTGCAAGTATGATTCTCATCACTCACATGAAGCCAGATCAGTAGATTATTATTTTAAATGTTCTTTAATTCTTCAAGGATCCTATGGTATTGTTGGTATTAGTGTTATAACTTAGTTACCAATTCTTTGGTGATAAGTCTCTACAAATTTATCAAGCGTGGTCCTCAGATGCCTGAGTTTATTTTTGGGCTGATATTAGAAGCCTTCTTAATTTGATATAGAAATTGTCAGAACTTTTGCAGTGCTGGCAAAGCATTTGAGAGACCAGCATATTTTCCCATGACGTGATGAATGAGATACAAACTTGAGTCGATGTTGTTCTTTGAGATGAATGGCAGTTGTTTGTTTTTTGCTACAGAAAGTGGAGTAAATATTCCTGGTCTATATATATATTGATGCCTCAAATTGTTTCTTTCTTTTATTCTTAATAGTGCCTCATCCTATTAACATTTTACATGGGATCTTTTCTTGGCAGTATTTTAGCATTACATTTTGACTACTTTATCTATGTAGGTGACTTCCAAATCTATTCTGACATTCCATTTAATATTTGTAAAGTTCTTTGTAAATAACAATAGTAATAATAATAGCTAATCTATATATTGCGCTTATCATGTGCCAGTTTTACAATTGTCTTATTTCATTCTCAAAACCCTTAGAGATAGATGCTGTTATTTTCTTCATTTTGTAGATAAGGAAACTTAGATAGAAAGGGGTTAAGTGATTTGGCCAGGATCACATGGCTATGTAAGATGCTATCAAAATTACTAATATTAGAATTATTTTGAACTCTAGATTGACATCTCAAATTACCTGAGAAAACATCATTTAGCTTTTGAGTATCACCTCACATTTGCCATGTCCAAACATAAGCTTTTCCCCTAAACCTATTTTTTTTCTGAATTTTACTATTTCTCACTGTGTTGACATGATCCATTTAGACTCCAGTGCTTCCCTTCTCTGCACCTTTCGTATTCATTAGTTCCCAAGGGCTATAGATTCTACCTTAACAACATTTCTCACATCCTCTTCATCTATTTTCACCACCTCCACCCTCTTACAGGAAATTCCTAAACAGTACTTTGCACACAGTAGACCATAAATGTTTGTTTCAAAGAAAATTGGCCAGATCTATGCTAGCATTTAACAGCTGTTTGCAGTTACTTCCTCATGGACCTTCTTGCTTTTACTTAGCAGTTAGATGGCATAGTGGATCAGGTATTAGATTTGAAGATAGAAAGACCTATCCATAAATATTTGTCATTTTCAAAAAATCTGAATGTAAAGTATAAGAATATAAAGGGGTGAATTCAGTGAGATACTTGACTTTAAGTAAATGAAGTAAAATAAGCCCACTGTAAAATTATGTATAATTGAATAAGTGAATTATGTTAAATGTCTTAAAAAAGGGAAAAAAAAACAGTAGCCCTTTAATCTTGAGCAAATGAATTTTTCTCTCACTTCAATTTTTCTACTATAAAATGTTGCTAATAATAGCACAAAAGTCTTGTAAATATCAAATGTTTATATATATAAATATATATATGTATATGTGTCCACACATGTATACACATATGTCTATATAAAATATTTATCTGTGAATATATACAATGCTTTTGCATATCTTAAAGCACTATATAATTGAACAATAACTGAAATCATTATTTTCACTTTTTCCTATAGTCTCTCCTTTATATCACTGTCTGAAAAAAATTTCTGAATGTATAGGCATAAGAAGTGGTAGTAAGTAAGAAGGCCAGACTTATAGTCAGGACGATGTGAGGTCAAATCTTGCTTTACTTTCTAACTGTGTGACTCTGGGCAAGTCACTTGAAGTCTCAGCCTGTTTGCTTAAGTGTAAAATAAGGATAATAAAAGCATTTATTTCACAGAGTTGTGAAGTCCAAATGAGGTTAACATCTATACAGTGGTTTGTAAACCAGAAAGCACTATATTTTCTGTTAAATGGTAGCATAAATCTTCCTAAATCACTGAAAAAGTGGGCATTTATTGCCCACTAAGTACAAAAATCTGTTTTAAGTGTTTCGAATACAGGGTTAAAATATATTATCTGTGTACTTAGGAGCTTTGGTCTATAGATAAAGGTAAGGGGTGTGTGGGTGTGTAAAGTACATATATAGTGTCAAAAAGACATCAAAATGGTTTAAGGAAATTTGAGGAGGGGGAAAAATTTTCAGCCGAGCAGCATTCATGCGCATAAATCCTAAGTTGCTTTTTATTATTTCACAATTAAAGTTCACTTTCTTGCTGGGCTTGAAGACTCTTTTTACTGTGATTTTAGGGTCTTCTCATATTACTCCTCTTGTATTTATTCTTTTTTTTTTAATTAAAGTTTTTCCTTCATTCTTCCTCCTCTGTTCTTTTGCTCAGCTATTCCTTATAGCTAGCATTCCCTTATCTTCAACTTTTGAATTCTTAATACCTATCCTTTAAAGTTTCCATGCTACAGTCTTCCATTGCCCTGAACCTCCTTCCCACTTGATAATGACCTTCCATTCCTCTCATATCATATATAGCACTGTGCTTTGTAATTCTGAAATGTGTTTGGTAAAGTTGTATATAATAATTGTACATTTACCTTGTCTACTTTCTGTCAGTAGAGATCATATCTTATCAAATTTTATATTTTAGCAAAATTCTGTACATAAGTATTTACTGTTTCTTTTTTATTTGTTACATTTACTGACAAGTAAAAGATCTGTTTTTCTATTAACTATATAAAACAGTCAAAAGTAGATTGTTGCCCAATTCTAATCATATTTAATGTGAAGTTACACTTGCATACATTAAATGCTTAGTAAATTTTTTTGAATTAGATTGTCTAACTGTACTTTTTTTTTATTTAATTTAATTTTATTTCCAAAACATATGTGTGGGTAATTCTTCAACATTAACCCTTACATAGCTTTCTGTTACAAATTTTTCCCCCCTACTCCCCACCCCTCCCCTAGATGGCAGGATATCCACTACATGTTAATTATGCTAAAATACTTGACAAATCGAATATATGATACATATTTCCACACTTATTATTGTTGTGCAAGAAAAATCGTATCTACACCAAAGACATATCAGATAAAGGAAACACAATGTAAGCAAACATCAATCGAGAGTATGAGAATGTTATGTTGTGGTCCACATTTCACATCCCTCTCTCTGGGTGTATATGGCTTTCTTCACTGAACAATTGGAAGTGGTTTGAAACATTTCATTGTTGAAGAGAGCCATGTCCATCAGAATTGATCATCATATAGTATTGTTGCTGTGTGTAATGATCTCCTGGTTCTGCTCATTTCACTCAGCATCAGTTCACGTCAGTCTCTCCAGGCCTCTCTGAAATCGTCCTGCTGGTCGTTTCTTACAGAACAATAATATTCCATAATATTCATATACCATAATTTATTCAGCCATTCTCCAATTGAAGGGCGTCTATTCTAACTGTACTTTTTGAATGGATTTCCAAACATGTTAGATGACCTCTAAAATCCTTTCTGGCTTTGATTTCTTATTTGTAGAACATTGTTCTACCAAGGAGAGAAAGTTATTGACTAAGAAACCATTTTAGTATCTTAGTGGATCAAAAACTATCCTTTCTGTATATGAGAAAGAGACTAACCTGTTTTGCCTTTACTTAGAAAATTTTCATGTAGATATTAGGATTAATACTCTTAGAATACTTTATCAAATTTGTAAATATGGAGAAGGTAACATTGGGATAGGAGAAGGGGGGAGAGAAAAAGCTATTAGGAAGAAACATAAATAATAATAAGAAAATAAAAATACATTTTGCTAGTCAGGAAATGGAATAAGATAAAAGAGCTGGAAAAAGTGAATTTTATCCCAATAATTAGAGGAAAATTAAGTAACAAGAGGAAAAAAAATTTTTCATGATTTTCAACATGACAATAGATGATTAAATATCCTTGGGCCTTTTATGATGTTATTTTCACTTATACTTCTGTGAGTGGTGTTGGATAATTAAAAAAATGTGAGGAGATTGAAATTGATCAGAGAAAATGGAAGAAAACAAAGATTAAAAAATCCTGGAATATAAACTTAGATGAAACTGATTTCCTGTATTATTGTATTTCATAAGCTCTCCTGATTAGGGTTGCTGTAGTATTTCCTTATGTGATTTTAAAATAGAAGAGAGACTCATTTAATATATAACTCTAATATCTTATATAACTCAATTTTAAGTTTTGATCATATTTATATTTTTATATTTCATATCTTAGAATTCATAAATTAGAATTAGAAAGCTCAGGCCCTTATCTAAGAATTCATAGTTATATTTGGCAACACTATATTGTTCTTCTAAGTTAACATAGTAATGCAAGATAATGTTTATTTTAACAAGAAAACTTCCATTTTCTAAATAAATGAGATCCCTTTATTTCATTAAAGACTACTGCTACGTTAGTATTATTTGACCTGTGTCATCCAAGGCAGTTTTGTTAGTAAATTTTCAGATAATTTCAGCATCTGAACAAGAATCCCTTCTAAAACATACCTGACAAATGATATTTTGACTTTTGCTTAAACATTTTAAATAGCCTATCCCCAGATGAGAGTGTCTGAAAACATTGAAAATTGAAGCATTCTCTGTCTCTATATCTGTCTGTCTGTCTGTCTCTCTTTTTCTTAACTTTATTTTTCTTGAGGATTTTTCTTTTTTGTATAGGAGATTTATTTTCTTTTACAACATGACCTCGTGGAAATGTTTTGTATAACTCATGATTTCTCAGTAGAGGTTGTGGATGGGGATAAGGGAGAAAATCTGAAACTCAAAAGTTTTCAAAACAAATGTAAAAAAATTGTTCTAGATTTTATTGGGGGAAAATATTAAATAAATAAATAAATTTAGAAATTTAAAAAAAAAGATTTTTAGATAGCACTAATTCTTTAGAAATTTTTCCCAAAATAAAAATTAAAGTTCTCTCATAGTAACTATAGCCATTACTTTTCATTTGGCTTCTGATGCCAAAAAGGAAGCTAATTCATCTTTCATATATTCATGATTCTTTAAATATTTGAACACACTTATCATAGTCCTTCTAAACTGTCTCTTCTCCTGGGTAAACACATCTAGTTCTTTTTTTTTTTATTTTTATTTTATTTTTGAGCTTTTTATTTGTATAACATATGTATGGGTAGTTCCCCAACCTTGATCTTTACAAAGCTTTCCAATACAAATTTTACCCCCAGTCCCCTCCCCTCCCCTAGATGGCAGGAAGTCCACTACATGTTAATAATGTTGAAATGCTTGAGAAGTTATGCAAGAAAAATCCTATCTACAAGAAAAAAAAAGAACCAGAGAAAGGCAACACAATGCAAGCAAATGTCAATAGAGATCATGAAAATGTTACATTGTGGTCCATATTTCATGTCCCTCTTTCTGGGTGTATATGGTTTTCTTCAGTGAACAACTGGAACTGGTTTGAGACAATTCTTTATTGCAGAGAGCCATGTCCATCAGAATTGATCATCATGTAATATTGTTGTTGCTGTGCATGATGATCTCCTGGTTCTGCTCGTTTCACTCAGCATCAGTTCATGCAAGTCTCTCCAGGCCTCTCTGAAATCGTTCTGCTGGTTGTTTGTTAACACATCTAGTTCTTTAATCAGTTTTTACATGTAATGATTTTGAGACCTCAAAGTATTGGATTCCCACTGAATTTCCCTAGCTAAACAGTGTCCTTCCTGAAATGCCATTCACAGATCTACACAGTGTTCCAGATATCTGAATAGGGCCAAATTCAACAGGACATCACCCCTAGTCTCTGATACTATGTTTTTCTTGATATATCCTTAGATTAGGTAGCTTTTTTGGCTGCCATTTTTCATTGTTGAATCATATCAAGTTTGCAGTAGATTAACACCAGATTAACAACATTAGGTCTTTTTAAGAGATTGCTTTTCCTATCTTGCCCTTGAGAAGTTTCGTTTTTTTGAACCTAAATGTAACTTAATCTTTGCCAGTGTGAGATAGTCCAAAAAAAGAAGCCAGATTTGGACATGGGAAGACTAGATTTAAATCCTACCTTTACCGTTGGTCCTGTGGCCATAGGCAAATCACTTAAGCAATTTGAACCTGTTTTTTCATCTGTAAAAATGGAGCTGAAAATACCTGATTACTTAGCTGTAAGTTGGTACCTGTAAAAAAAGTTTATATATATATATATATATATATAAAAGTTATGGGGTACAAAAGTAATAATGTACATAAAGTACTTGGCAAAGTATAAAGTAGTATATAACTGGTAGTTGTTAGTATCTTATTAGATTTGGCTTTTTCCATACTGTAGATTCACATTGGACTTGCATTCTACTGAAACCTCCAGATGTCAGCTGAATTTCTGCCTAGCTACATCTCTTTCTCTTTACCTGTTCCACCCTAAAAACTAGAAAGGCCTTAAAAGTTCTCAATCTAACCAACTCCTTTTACAAATGAAGAAACTCTAATAAAAAGTTAAGTAACTTTTTCAAGGTCATATAGATAATGGGATCAAGTTTGAACTCAAGTGCCACTTCAATGCTCTATTCATCGTAAAATTGATTTTTTGAATGAAGTATAAAACTTAAGATTTAAAAAATGAGGAAGTAAAACAATGCCAGTAAAATTTTCATCCATTTCATTAAGATTGTTGGTTTTAACGTCATGTAGTTGGGCAAAATAGCTACTAATCATTTATTTCTTCATTGGTTGTGAATTTATCTTCATTTTTGATGTTTTCTCTTTTCCCCATACCAAAAATCTCCTCTGCCTTAGAAAATACTAAAATAATAGTCCCTGAGCTCAAAAAGCTAAATGAGGCTGAGATACTGGACAATTTGAAAAAAGTGTCTCTTAATAACTGAAGGAAGAGGAGAGTTTTATGAAAGAGCAGGGGGCCTGAGTCAAATTTTGAGAATAAATATTCTGAAGAGGTTCTGCATGTTCAAAGCATTTAAATTATTGACTTCCCTTTAGTTTTTTTTTTTTTGCTGAGGCAATTGGGGTTAAGTGACTTGCCCAGGGTCCCACAGCTAGGAAGTGTTAAGTGTCTGAGACCAGATTTGAACTTGAGTCCTCCTGACTTCAGGGCTGGTGCTTTATCTACTGCGCCACCTAGCTGCCCCGACTTCCCTTTAGTTTTGATCTGATGTCTTTTTTTTTTTCCCCCACTGCTAAAGTTTAGAACTAACTTATTATTTTGCATCCGGACTCAGATAAGTCACACAGTTTTTTTGTTTTATCTTTAGTAAATGGTAGTGGCCCTCTGCTGTGTTAGATTTGCTTTTCTTCACCCTAGGTCAAGAATGGGTGGGAAAGCCACCAGAGGGTACCTTCTTCCAGTGCTTGTCTGGAGATCCCCTAGCATTTATTTCTACACCAGAGCTTCTTCTCTTGGTGCTCCGTCTTGCTTTCCTTTCTACCTCTTGGTGCTGGAATACTTCCAACTGTCACTGCTGTCAGTGCTGCTTCCTTGGAGTGCTTCTGACCAGTTCTTATCCCATTGTCTACAGACTTCTCTCTGCCTTCTTAAGCTGCCCTGAGCTGGGAAAATGCCTGACTTTTTCTTGCTTTTCCTAGTTGAGGTTTGATTGTGATAACACGTTTTAGGGGTTGTTGTGCAAGAGATGTTATGAGACCTGGGCAAAACCATCTTGATTCCTCCTCCTAATATCTTTCTTCCCATCATATAACCTTCAATCATACCTCTTTATCCTACTTCAAATAAGATACTGCATCTTTCAGGTCCAGGCATTTTCTCCAACTGTTCCCCAGAGAGCCTGGAATGATCTCTCTCCTCATCTGCTTCCTGGCTTCTCTGGTTTCCTTTAAGTTCCAACTAAATCCTCTTAATTCTTGCCTTCCTCATTTAATTATTTTCTTTTTTTTTTCCTGTATATAGACTTTTTTGGTACACATTTATCTACCTACTAGATTGTGAGTTCCTTGAAAGCAAAAACTCCTTTTATATCTTGGCCTTAGCACAGTGTTTGGCATACAGTAGGCACTTAATAAATGTTCATTGGCTTTTCTCCTAGTTGTTCACCTGTTTTGTTTTGTTTTGTTTTGTTTTTTTTGCTGAGGCAATTGAGGTTAAGTGACTTGCCCAGGGTCACACAGCTAGGGAATGTTAAGTATCTGAGACCAGATTTGAACTCAAGTCCTCCTGACTTCAGGGCTGATGCTTCACCTACTGTCTTAATAAATATTTGTTGTTTTAAATGATCTGGCTCTGACACTCATTGAAATGCTGAACTTCATTTTTTTTCATATGTGAAGAGTGAATTATAATTGTTATATAAACTACTTCATAGAGCTGTTCAATTAACAAACATTTATTAAGCATCCACTATATGCCAGGTGCTTGATATATAAAGACAAAACAAAAGGCTGTGCCCTCAGGAATATAATGCAGGCATATAAGTAAAAGTAATATCTGTACAAAGGAAATATCAATTTTGGGATGATATTAGCAAATAGAAGATCAGGAAAAGCCATATCCAGGAGCAAGCATTTCAACTGAGGTTTGATAGGAATTAGGGTTCTGTGGTCTGGAGTTAAGTTAGAGTATGCATTCTTTCCTTTTGGGGCTCGGTGAAAATAGCTGTGCATATGTATTAAAACAGGAAATGAAATGAGGTATGTGAAATACAGCAGGTGGACCAGTTTGACCGGAACATGGAATTCTTAAAAGAGAGTATATTTTACTCCTGAAAAGGTAAGTTTTGAGCCAAAATGTGGATGGCTTTAAATGCAAACATAGGAATATGAATTTTACTTTACAGACATTAGATGTCCCAATATGAACACATTCTCTTTACATCTCAAACCTCCCCTCTTCTTGACTTTCCTGTTACTGTTGAAGGCATCACTGTCTTCCCAGTTACTCAGTCTCAGATCTTATTGTCAAGGCCTGTCTCTTTTACTCTTACCTTTCTGTTTTTGGACATTGTAATCAGTCATACTGGCCTTCTGTCTGTTTGTCATATCAAACACTCCATCTCCTGTTGTTCAATTGTGTCTGATTCTTTATGACTCCATTTTATGTTTTCTTGGCAAAGTTGTTTAAGTGGTTTACCATTTCCTTCTCTGTCTGGTTCATGTCACAGGTGAGGAAATTGAGGCAAACAGATTTAAGTGATTTGCCCAGGGTCACACAACTAGGAAGTTTTCTGAGGCCAGATTTCAATTCAGAGGGTGAATCTTTCTGACTCCAGGACTGGCACTCCATGCACTGTGCCACTCAGCTGCCTTTTATTCTGACTAGGCATTTTCTTCTTCTGTCTTTTATCCCTGAATGCTTTCCTTCTTCATCTCTGCCTCCTGGCTTCCTTCAAGTTCCAGTTAAAATCTTACCTTCTGAAAGTTTTCCCAGTTCCTCTTAATTCTGGTCCCTTCCTGCTGTTGATTATTTCAAGTTTGTCCTATTTCTACTATTTGTTAGTTTATCCTCCTCTATTAGGCTGTGAACTCCTTGAAAACAGAAACTGTCTCCTAACATTCTTTATGATCCCTAGCACTTAGAAAAGAATTGATACATAATAGGCACATAATAAATGTCCATTGACTGAATAGTCTTCTAGTTGCTCCCTATGCTTAGAATGAACTTCTACCTCACTTCCTCTTCAAAATATTTATTCTCAAAATTTAGCTCAGGTTCCCTGCTCTTTCATCTGAAAGAATGCTTCAAATTACTATAAGAGAAATGAAAATCAAAACAATCTCAAGTCTGACCTCACATCCAACAAATTGGAAAAATAGAATGAGATAAGCATAGTCACTAATAGATTATGAAAAGATAAACACAGTAATGCAATGTCAGTAGAATTATACAAAAAGACAACTAATTTGAAAAGCAATTCATAGTTATGCAAATAAAGTGGTTAAAAATCTCCATATCTTTTGATGCAGAGATTCTACTAGTAGGAATATGTCTTGCGAAGTTCCATGCATATCAAAATATTCCTAGATGCCCTTTTTGTAGTAACAAAGAATTGGAGAAAAAGTAGTTGCCCATTAGTTGGGTAATGGCTAGGCAAATTGTGGTACATAAGTGAAATGGAATTTTACTGTACTGTAAGAAATAATGCATAAGATGAATAAAGAGAAATATGGAAAAATTTTCACAAACTGGTGCACAATAAAATAAGCAGAACCAAGAAAACTGTATATATAGTGTTCACAACAATATAAGTAGAAAACAATCAAAAATGAATATTATAAAACTAGATAGTCAAGAAACATTTATTATGCATCCAGTATGTGCCAAATACTGAAGGAAGAAATGATCATCCACTCTAGCATTTTTGCCCGTGGACAGAAATCCACAGTGTCACAGAGTCAGACACAATAGCAGATGTGCCAAGCACTGTACTAAGCTGAAAATACAAATATGAGTAGTGCAGTCTCTTCTAGACAACACACAAAAGGAATCTGAAAAGTGTGAAAGAGGAGTGAAATTGGGGAAGAAGGTAGCTATAGGATTTGGGCATTTAGTGGAACCCAATCCAGGGAATGCAAGCTGGTGGGACAGAGATGGCTATCCGGGGAGGTCTCTTTAAATTTACACATTGAGAAGAATTCTTTTTTCAGCCCTTTGGTCCTCCAGTCAGAAGTGCAGATAATACTAAGGATACTGATAAGATGGAAGTATAAAAGCTGATATAAAAAGTTACAAAAAACTAGCTTCATTCCAAAGAAGTAGTATGACAAGTTATTTTACTTTCTTGCTTTGAAGGTATTAGAGATCTGTGAGTGTGGAACATTGTACATAATGTCACATTTTTAAAAATTATGTATTGATTACTTTTTTCTCTATTTTTCCTCTCCTGCCTCCCTCCCCCCAGTTTTTTGTTTTACAGGTTATTTCTCTGAGAGGAGAAAAAAAAAGTTACAGGGAGAAATTGAGAAAATGTAGAAACAAGTAGGGTCATGTTAGAACTGCTGAATTAAAATACACCTAACACATAAATATACACATACCTAGAATAGATAATGTAGATGGACCCTGAACTAGACCCAAAATTGAAGAGAAGAAAAGTGGACTAAATTGTCTTTGGAAAATTATGCGATGCTTTTAATGACCTCCAACTTTTCAAAAGACCCATCTTTTAATATCTGTATTCTTCATGTGAAGAATGCTGCAGTGACAGTAACAGAATGGTGAGAATATGGGCAGAGAATTATAAAAACATATAATTTTTAGACAATAAGTTAAATTTAATTTGCTTGATAGTAATATGAATATAAGATCTCTGTCCAATGGCAAATGAGTAGATAGGCTGTTTAACAAACTGAAGCATACCTTGACATTCCCAGTATAAATAAAACAAACAGAAGAAAGCTGTGTCTTACTGGAAAGATGACTAACAGATACCATTTGCAAAGTCAAAGAAAGAATTGGCAGACCTATGTTTATTGTATGCTAAAAGTAATAAGAAAAGTCATGTCTGGGGATATTTGATCCTCTTATATTGCAGTGCTAATTATAAATGTGTGCCAAAAGACTATTATGTCAATAATCACAGCTTTTATACCAAGATGAATTGCAGAGGAAGAAAAGATAGTAAAATCCTTTGAAGAACTCAAGAGCTTCCAAATTATATCACCATGAACTATAATATTTGTTCACTTCATTGTAAAGGTAGGGAATAGGTGAGAACGGCAAGAAAATCAAAATAGGGTGGGTCAGAAATATGGAATGAAAGAGGCCAAAGATGTGTCAATTACTAAGAAATATGAGCCTTAATAGACAGGAATTAAATGTGGCGATCAGTGAATAATATCACAAAAAATGAAATTTGTTATATTTTAACAGAACAGGAAAAAGACATTACTGATATGCATTATTCCTGAATCAGCTGTTTATAAAGTCAAACCATTTAAATAATGGAGCACAGATCACAATTATAAAAACTTAGAAGAATGAGAAATTAAGCATACAATTGAAACAGCTAAATCCTTCCTTCTTCAAGTAAGATATTGATAATTATGAGTAGATAATGAATAGTAGAAACAATGGCACCTATTATTATTTCATTCAGAAGCTTAGCAGATATGTCAATTGCTGTAACAAGCTGACAAAAAAAATCCCCCTCCCCCCAAAAAAAACCCGAAAACATCACCTCAGTCATCTTCTATGAGGTGAAGTCCTCCAAAATATTCTTGCTCTTTGAAAATGAGTATCATTCAGAGAGCAGAAAAGAACTGCATGGTAGCTTCGAACAGACTACAGAAATAAACCAAATATGGAACAGGAATAAAGAATGCAATTGGTGACGTGTATGGCCAAGAGATAATAAGAATTGGTCATGTGGTCAAGATAAGGTATAAGATAGCCAGAGAGCTTAATCAATATCCTCATAATATCAGGAGAAAAGAATGACATCCAGAATGTTGGGTGAGTCCCCAGTTTCAAATTTGTAGGAATGTATGAGAAAAAGGTGAAAGGCAGGTTTGGATGAAAAACTTCCAGTGAACATCTTTGGAGTGAATATCCAAATTGATAACATTACAGGTTCATTTAAGTATTCTAAGTCTGATTCTGGATGCCATTTATGGAATACCAATTTGGCATCTGTGGCATATTTGAAAGAATGTGTATTTGAAGTCAGAAGACCTGATTTTTAAGTCCTGATTCTGCCTTTTACAACCTGGGTGAATAAGAGCCAGTCTCTTAACTCCTCTAGTCCTCATTTTTCCCAATCTGTAAAATGAAACTGGATGACTTCTAAGTCTCCTTCTGGCTCTAAATTTGTGATTCTATGACCTTATTGCCTCAGAGGCCATCAAATATAAGTCATAACTTAACAAATATCTATATTCTCTAAAACAAACCTGACAAGTAGTACTCTAGCCTCTGAAGATGCTTGAAAGAGAACTAATTCAACTCCTGAACATTCTGCTCTTGAATACTTCTAATTTTTAGGAAATTTTCATTTTCTTCATCCCTAAATTTGTCTCTTTACAACTTTCACTCATTTCTTTTACTTCTCCCTGCAGCCAAATAGAAAATTCTAATTCTGTTTGGTTTTTTGGGGGGGGGCTTGGGGGTGGGGTGGGGAAGGGAAAGGCAGGGAATGAGGCAGTTAAAATTAAGTGACTTGCCTAGGATCACACATTTGGACATGTTAGATGTCTGAGACCAGATTTAAACTCAGGTCCTGCTGACTAAAGGGCAGTGCTTTATCACTGTACCCTGTAGCTGCCCTGAAAATTTTAATTCTTATTTCCAGGGACAGACTTTGATGCATTTTAAGACAGCTGGCATACTAGCCATGTGGCCCTGGATAAATTCTTTTCTCTCAGCCTCAGTTTTTACATCTGTTAAAATGAGAAAATTCTTTTACATGAGCTTCATCATCTGCTTCTAGTCATTTTCACTTGCTGTTCCCCATGCTTGGAATTCTCAATCTCCTAACTTCCATCAAGCTTCCTTCAAGTCTCAGCTAAAGTCCCATCTCTAATAGGAAGCTTTTCCCAGACCTTTTTAATCTTAGAACTTTCTCCTCTATTAATTATCTCCAGTTAATCTTGTATACATTTTGTTCATACACAAGTTATTTTCATATTGTTTCCCCTATTAGACTGAGTTCTTTGAGAACACTGACTAGTTTGTGCTTTTCTTTGTACCTCATAGTGCCTGACACATACTGGGCATTTAAATGCCATCCTCCAAAATTGTTTGTCTCAGGTTAAAGTATCCCTAAGTATAAAAACATTTTCCAAAACCAAAAATAGATAATTTTCTGAGAATGGGTCAGTTTTGTTATCTATTCCACTAATATCCTCTATTAATGGGAGAATAAGTAAAAATGAACTGTACTGATTCAAAAAACAAAAACTAAAAATTCCCTGAAATATTCTTTTCCTTTTTTACAGGTACTAGGGCGATGTTTCTTGACAGTGATGCAAGTTCATTTCCAGTTTTTGTCCCAGGCATTACAGAAGGTGCAGCCAGTGGCTCATTCCTGTTTTGCTGAAACAGTAGTACAAGAAAGAAAGAATGTTAGTGGCAATGGGAAAGCTTGCTTAAGTCCTACAACTGAACTAGAAGATGCATTAAGATCGTGGAGAGGGGCTGCAGAGGTAAAGCTGCCAATCAGAGGAAATTTTTTTACTTCTTACTGCCTGATTATGCTAAGTAGGAATTGTTCTGATGCTATGACACTACCTTAAGAAAGAACTATTTATTTTGTTTGAACCTGATTTTTTCAGTATTTGAATTATGATCTCTAGTAGCTTCAATCTCTAGGGTATCTTGAGTTCTTATATTGGAAATTAAAAGTACTCATTAGAACATCTATTGTAACGACAAGGTAATTAAATGGATTTTTTGATACATGTCACCTTTCACTTATGGTTAAAGGACATACAATTTCTTTATAAGTTTTTAGCTATTTTTTTTTCAATCAAGAAAGTCAGCAGACATTAAATTCTAATTCCCAAATTTATAATTCCAAGTATTATTCATCTTGGCTCTATTATTGCATACTGTGACTTGTGAATGAGAGGCAAACTAGAAAAATATATAGAGAAATAAGGTCAAAACCTATGACCTAATGATTCCTCATCCTGAGGGCTTCCATGGCCTTTAACCTTGGTAGAGCTTAGCAGAAGGAATATTCACTGAACTGAGTATCAGATGGCCATATTCTAGCTCTGCTATTAAGTAGTTTTATGACCTTGAATTAAATTACCACTTTTCTTTGGGCCTTAGTTTCCCCATCTGGAAAATGAGAGGGATGTACTAGATAATAAGGTTTTTTAAACCTCAGATTTCTTTCTTTTTTTTTTTTTTTTTTTTTTTTTTAACAGTATAGAATCTGTTACCCACAGCAAATTTCACCTAATTTGAGGTACTATCAGTTGATTCTCATTTGGCTATAGGATTTTTAATCTCTCTAAGATCCTTATGAAATACTCATATTAAATAAACTTAAGGGAGAAAATAAGAGCATTTTAGCTTTCATAAGTACTTTATCTGCCAAAGGTCATTTTCACTGGTTGTTCCCCATGATTGGAATCTTCCCCTCTGATAAGTACTTCATAGTCATTTACTGCCTAGATTTGGAAACAAGATTTTTCTGTCACAGGCCTGAAAATAAGCCATATCATGGAGAAAGCACTGAGTTTACTAAGAGATTCCCAAGTGCTAGTCCTCCAGTTCAGCCAGTAAATTAATATATGACTTTTGACAAATCACTGAACCTATAATGCTTCAGTTTACTTTTTGTAAACTTTTTGTAAAGTTGTCCTAGGGAAGGAGACCTTCTTTTGCTTTAATATTTTACAAACTTATTTTATCACATTAACTCCACCAAGCTATACTATATTCAGGGACAAACAGGGTAAAACATCACAAGAAGTGTACATGTATAATTCTGACTATTGTTGTTTGACCTTGGACTGGAGTTTCCTCTTTTATAAAAATGAGATTGCTCTAACTGCACTAAAGTTATAAAACATTTATTCAGTGTACTGGACTGGTGCTCTTTTTGGAGATAATACCACAAGAAGTTTTCTTGTTCTACGCACTGCAGGATGCTTTTTAAAAACTAGGATCCATACAAGTTTCCTCTTAAATGACTTAAGCTTATTTGATTTTTATGATATTCTTTTCTTTCCATATGGAGAAAATAATTTTTCCAAGGCAAGTTTATGTTCTTAGGATGTGCTGGTTCTTTATTTCCTAGTATATTTTTGACAAAATCTCACACAATGCAACATATTTTGAGTATAACTCATAAGCTTATGAATTTGCAGCAAATACTTTGTTTACACGTAGAATAATCACCTATAATCATTTTGTAGCATACTACCTCTTAACATTTTATAATTGGCTGAGAAACCTTTTATCTGCTACTTTGGTACTTTTGTTTGCCAACATGTTAATCATTTAACAGGAAATCCTGTCTGGATGCTGGCTGATATCAGCATCTGTAGCATATGGAACAATAAGTAAACTTCCTGTGAAATTAAAGTTCAAGAAGAAATTCCTGGCTTTATTTATTGAGTTAGTATTTTGTAAAAGGAAAGTAAGTACTAAACCTTTGCTGTGTTGTTGTCTTCCCTTAGATCAGTGCCATGAGACCACCTTCTGTGACTTCTATGTAAACATTTCTATACAAAGGATCTTTAGGTCTCCCTAACTTGCATGATTATTCTTATGGTCAATAGTAATTAATTTCTTTGAATGTTTAGTTCTGAGTAGAATTCAGAGTCAATATCTTTTTATTTATTTATTTTATTTTATTATTATTTTTTATTTTTTATTAAAGCTTTTTATTTGCATAACATATGTATGGGTAGTTCTTCAACATTGACCATTACAAAGCTTTCCGTTACAAATTTTCCCCCCTATTCCCCTCTCCTCCCCTACATGGCATGTTAATTATATTAAATTATTTGATTTATATTTGCAAGGGTTTAATATAATTACATTAAAATATTTGACAAGTCGAATATATGTATACATGTTTCCATACTTATCTTGCCGTGCAAGAACAATCGTATCTACGTGAACAAAAAAGATCTGATAAAGGAAACCCAATGCAAGCAATCATCAATATAGAGCATGAAAATGATATGTTGTAGTCCATATCTCATGCCCGTCCCTCTGGGTGTATATGGCCTTCTTTAATGAAGAATTTGAACTGGTTTGAAGCATTTCATTGTTGAAGAGAACCATGTCCATCAGAATTGATCCTCATATAGTATTTTTTTTTATTAAAGCTTTTTATTTGTATAACATATGTATGGGTAGTTCCCCAGCATTGATCTTTACAAAGCTGTCCATTACAACTTTTATCCCCAGTCCCCTCCCCTCCCCTAGATGGCAGGAAGTCCACTACATGTTAATAATGTAATAATAGTTGACAAGTTGTGTAAGAAAAATCCTATCTACAAGAAAAAAAAAGAAAACCAGAGAAAGGCAACACAATGCAAGCAAACATCAATAGAGATCATGAAAATGTTACGTTGTGGTCCATATTTCATATCCCTCTCTCTGGGTGTATATGGTTTTCTTCACTGAACAATTGGAACTGGTTTGAGACAATTCTTTGTTGAAGAGAGCCATGGACCTCAGAATTAATCATCATATAGTATTGTTGTTGCCGTGTATAATGATCTCCTGGTTCTGCTCGTTTCACTCAGCATCAGTTCATGCAAGTCTCTCCAGGCCTCTCTGAAATCGTCCTGCTGGTCGTTTCTTACAGAGCAATAATATTCCATAACATTCATATACCATAATTTATTCAGCCACTCTCCAATTGATGGGCATCCATTCAGTTTCCAGTTTCTAGCCACTACAAAAAGGGCTGCCACAAACATTCTTGCACATGTGGGGCGCTTTCCTTCCTTTAAGATCTCTTTGAGATATAAGTCCAATAGAAACACTGCTGGGTCAAAGGGTATGCACAGTTTGATAACTTTTTGAGCATAGTTCCAAATTGCAGAGTCAATATCTTTTAATGGAAATTTTTTTCATTAAAACTGCATATACTCCAAAGCAATCCCAATAGACTTTGGACAAAAAAATACCATTCATATCCAGAAAAAAATAATGGAGATTGAATGTAAATCAACATATGCTGTGTTCACTTCTTTTTTCTGTTTTTTTTTTCCTCTCCAGTGGTTTTTTCTTTTGTTCTGATATTTCTCTTCCCAATGATTCATAAAGCAATGCATATTAAAAACAAAGTAATTAATTTTTAAAAATCTTGCCAAAGAAAGCTGCTTATTTCATCTCCACACTTCATTTTAAATGTTATTTTATGATTTTCAGCAACAGTAACAGTTGAGACCACTAGGTTATTGATGTCCATGAAATTGTTTAGATCACCAAGTTACTAAAAATAAACTAATTTCAGTGTGTATAATCCTTTGTTACACTTATGGGGTTTCCAGATTATGAATGAATTTTTAAACTGTCACTGATTCTTAAAGAAATGGAAATTAACTTTTGTGAAGATCTAAATGTGAAAGCTATTTTTTTCCTTACTATACATTCTTTCCTGTTTCTGTGGTACGATGATTAGAATGTTAAGTTACTCTGAAGGAACACCCAACAGCTTATTACATAATCTTATATTGTCTCTCTAAAGTAGGGCAGGAAAGATTTTTTTTTTCTTTTAAGGCTTTTGGACTAAAATTTATTCATAAGGAAATAGTTACTCTAGAAAATATTCATTATAACATTTGTCCCTCATCAATACCTTTTTGCTATTTGCATAAAACATTTGCAAAACATATACATGAATAATTTTTCAACATTGACTCTTGCAAAGCTTTCTGTTCCAATTTTTTCTCTCCTTCCTCCCATTCTCTCCCCTCAATGGCAGGTAGTCTAATACATGTTAACTATGTTAAAATATATGACAAATCCAATATATATACATATATATTTATACAATTATATTGCTGTACAAGAAAAAATGATTCTATAAGAAAAGAAAACCTGAGAAGGAAAACAAAATGCAAGCAGACATCAACAGAAAGTGTGAAAATGCTATGTTGAGGTCCCTCAGGCCTCTCTCTGGGTGTATATGGCTTTCTTCATCACTATACAATTGGAACTGGTTTGAAACATCTCATTGTTGAAGAGAACCATGTTCATCAGAATTAATAATCGTATAGTCTTGTTGCGGTGTATAATTATTTCCTGGTTCTGCTCACTTCACTCAGCATCAGTTCATGCGAGTCTCTCCAGACCTCTCTGAAATCATCCTGCTGGTCATTTCTTACAGAATAATAATATTCCATGACATTCATATATCATAATTTATTCAGCCATTCTCCAACTGATGGGCATCGGGAAAGATTCCTTATGTAAACCGTGCCTACATTTACATAAAAAACTAGCATTTCAGTAGTCACTCGGGAAGGTATTTTCATGTTTCATTGATGTAAAAATCTAAAAGTTTAGCTGAGGTCATATTAGTAAATAAAAGTCACTCCTTACTACATTATGTTACTATTTCTTTCAGTATTTCTTGCTTAATTTTAGTTTTAGTGTTGATATTTGTTGATAATTACAAAAACTGCATTTTACTTACCATTTGTTATTTTTATTTTAGGCAACATCTAGACTGAGAGAAAGAGGTTGTGATGGCTGCTTGGCTGGAATTGAAGTTCAACAGCTCTTCTGTTCACAAAGTGTGGCAATCCCTGAACACCAGCTTAAAGAACTGAACGTGAAAATTGACAGTGCTTTGCAAGTTAGTTGTTTGTTTTCTTTTTTGAGGATTTAAAATGTGATTATCAAAATTGATGAAGATATCCTTTATGGCCAGTTGAATTGTTTTAATTTGAAATTGTAATAGGATATACCTCAAATCTATTCATATATATCTACTAATATTTTTATTTTACTAAACTCTGTTTTATCATTGTAATCTGCTATTAAATCATGATGCGTGGGGGAAAAAAATCTCTTTTTTTAGGCATATAAAATAGCTCTGGAGAGCTTAGGCCACTGTGAATATGCAATGAAAGCTGGCTTCCATTTGAATCCAAAAGCAATTGAAGCAAGTTTGCAGGTAACCATTTTTTCTTTATGTAACTTAACTTTGACATGAATAAGTTACTGTTGACCATGACATCTGGCCTGATCTCTGTTGTATTGACTATATCTCCTCACTGTTTGATATCTGTTTGAAGGGCTGCTGCAGTGAAGCTGAAGCTCAGCAGACGGGGCGGAGACAAACTCCATCACAGCCAATCCAATGTGAACTCCCAACAATCCCTGTCCAGATAGGATCACACTTTTTGAGAGGGATATCTTTTAATGAATCTGCAGCTGACAACCTGAAATTAAAAACGGTAATTTTAATTTATATTCAAACAGCTTGAACATAAATTTTTAAACATATTTGATAGGAATTTTTGTTCAAGAAATGAAAAGATGTTGAAAAAGCAAAAAATATAAGAAGTCCAAGTTTCACCAAACATAGTTATATCTTATTGATGGCTTGACACTAAAATAAATGTCATTAATAAATATAAAAATAACAAATAAATATAAGTATTCTCTGTTATCTAACTATGCTGCTACTAGATTTATAACCAGAAAGCAAAAAAAAAAAAAAAAAAGGAAAATATCTTGTACATACAAAAACATTGATAGCAGCTCTCTTTGTAGTGGCAAAAAACTAGAAATTAGTAGGATGATCAATAATTCAGGAGTGGCTCAATAAATTTTAGTTTGTCAATGTTTTGGAATACTATTATGCTGTAAGAAAAGAGGAAATTGATTATTTCAAAGAGTCATGGAAAAACTTGCAGAGTGATGTGGGCAGAACCAAGAGAACAATTTATAATATAATAATAATAATATAGAAATTAATAATTGGGAAGACTTTTAGTGGTGAAAAATGAAATGAGCCAAACCAAGAAGACAGTTTATACAACAACTTTTTAACACATAACTTTAAAGATCTATGATTGATGTAGTGATTGTCCATGATTCCAGAGGACTGGTGATAAAACATACTATCAGTTTCCTCATAGAGAAGTGATGGATTTGGGATTCAGAATGATATGTATAAATATGTATTTTGTGTACAACCAGTCAGGGAATTTGTTTTGCTTAATTATATATATTTCTTACAATAAATTTCTTTTTCTTTACCTTTTTATTCAGTGGAGTTGAGATGGAAGGGAGTTAAATAGATTTCTGTTCATTAGAAAACACTTAAAATAGATTGGGGGAGAGCTATAATTGTTTTATTTCATTACAACAGAGCTCTCACAGGATGGGGATAATCTCAAAATATTTGTAAAATAAAAACAAAATATGTTAGTAAAAATTTTTTTAAAAATATAAGCATGTGCACATTTTAATAACTTCATGAATTTAACATAACACTATTATTATAAACTTTCATTTAAGTCTTCCTCTAATTGCCTCATCAGAATTTGGAGGTAACTTTGGATTGCTTTTCTCGTGGAATGTAAATTCTGGCAAGTTCTATGAAGTTGGAAAGTCTTCAGACTGAGATTGTATAATAGAATTTCTATCTATCATTCAAGGATCAACCTATCAGAGAAGGACTTTATTAAGAGATGAATTTTTAGGTTTGGATTGAGTGGCAAGGGAGTAGAAAAAAGAAAACACAAGAAATAGTTACATGGTTACAATTTTTTTTAAACTAATAAATCTATAATTCCTTAAATGTCACTGACTTATAAAAGGAAAGGGAAATCTAGATATCATCTAAAAGATTGTCTTTCATGTTTCCCAAGAAATTTAATTTCCCTTTTTAGTAATCTCAATGAAGTGAGAATATTAAGTAGGTGATATGTTTTATACATAGATCTCTAGGATTCAAATTCTTAATTTAAAAATCTGAAATTTCAGATGGCTCATAAAATGTAAAACTTCCAATGGATCTATATAAATAATTGAATAGAGTAATGATGAATTGATTATATTGTCCTTAAAAAATTAAAAACATAAAACTTGCCCCTAATAATGATTGTTCAAATAAATGCAAAAATAATTTCCTGCAAATTTTTATTCATAGCATAGTTTTTGTTTTATATATTGTGATTTTTTTCTTCCTATTACTATTCAGCACACAATGTTACAACTGATTAAAGAAGCAGGCTGTCATAATGGAATTACAGCAAGGGATGATTCTCCTGTAACTGAAGTGTTGAACCAGGTTTGCCCTTCAACTTGGCGAGGTGCCTGTAAGACCGCTGTGCAGTTACTATTTGGCCAGGCTGGACTGGTAAGTATATGTGGTCATAAAATATGACCTTGAGTCAGTTAACTTCTTAGAGCCTCATTTACTGCGTATGTAAAATGAAAGAGTTGGACTAGAATATCTCTGAGATCCCTTTCATCTCAGTCATTTACTATATGAATATATCTATATACGTATCTTAATATATCCCCTGATTTCAGAAACAAACTATTACAATTTAAAGAATTTCAAATAGATGTTAAAGTGAGCTTAAAAGAAAAGATCAGGAATGGATTTTTATTTATAGGGTTTTTTCCTCTATATGAATTAGCTAATACTAAAAATATTATCTTGAATTTGCAAACTTACATCAGTCTCTAAGTTCAATTCTTACTTAATTTTCTCAAGTTTTGGAAGCATTTTATTTTATTTTTATTTTTATTTATTTATTATTTAGTTAGTTATTTTTTTGCAGACTCAGTTGAGGTTAAGTTACTTGCCCAGGGTCATACAGCTAGAGAATGTTAAGTGTCTGAGATCAGATTTGAACTCAGGTTTTTCTGGCTTCAGCTGATGCTCTATCCACTGTGCCACCTAGCTGCATCCTTTGGAAGCATTTTAAGTTAAGTTCCAGAAAGCTGCATAGAGCAAAAGGATTACAAATATGTTGCAATTATTGTTATTTGTTTTGTTGTTGAGTCAATTTTGGTCAACTTTTTGTGTCCTCATTTGGGGTTTTTTGACAAAGATACTGGAGTGGTTTGCTATTGTCTTTGCCAAGACATTTTACAAATGAGGAAACTGAGGCAAATAGAGTTAAATGAATTGCCAGGCGTCACATAGCTTGTAAGTATCTCAAACCACATTTGAACTCAAGATGAGTATTCTTGATTGCAGATCTGGCACTTTATCCACTTTGCTGTTTAGCTGCCTAGATTATTTATTACTAATGATGATAATAAAAAACAACTCAAAATCGCACAGTACTTCAAGGTTTACAAAGTATTTTCTTCATTATCAATGATATAGATGTTGCAAGCATTTCCCCCATTTTTCAAATGAAGAAGCTGAGTTTCAGAGAAGTTAAGTCAATTAATCAACAAACGTTTATTTAACTATTATTTTTATGTCAACACTGTGCTGAACCAAAACAGCTCTTGCCCTCAAGTTATTTAGTGTAGAACCAGGGCTCAAACTTACTTCTTTTGACTATGCTTTGTATCCTTTCCATTATCCTTTTTTGTACTTGGAAACCAAACTTTTCCTATCTTGTTAATGAAAACAATTACCTGTGCTCCTAAGAAATCATACTTTTTGTTAAATCTGCTTCACAATGCAGGCGGTCTCTTCTTAAGGAAGAATAAGATGTAAATTGTAACTAAATTATTAAATAAGTTTATTATTAGAGATTAACATAGATTTCTAAAAACTGTTTTAAATTAAAGAGGGAATAATGAAATCCAAATTACAACTGTGAATTTGTTACATAAAAATTGTGAAAATTAGGAGAAAGAAAAGCCTCTTAATGTTTTTTTTAAATTATATTAATACTTTTTATTTGCAAAACATATGTATGGGTAATTCCTCAATATTAACCCTTACAAAGCTTTCTGTTACAAATTTTCCCCCCCTACTCCCCACCCCTCCCCTAGATGGCAGGATACCCACTACATGTTAATTATGTTAGAATACTTAAGAAATTGAATATATGTATAGTTAAAAAGCCTCTTAATGTTAAGGGGAAAAGTAAGTTCTAGAAAAAATTAATACTGCTTAAATAGTATAACATGCATCCAGGCTGAAATATTATATTCTTCACATATGAGATTTTCTGTGATAACATATCATGTTTTTAAGATTATTGTTCAATGGGTGGGGATAAAGAGGAAACACCTGTACAGCATGAACAATAGTCTTTCGTAGTACAGGAAGCCAATTTCCAAGGACCCACCAAACTGGGTGGAGAAATGTGTTAAATACATTTTACATTTATGATTCTAAGAAGTTGGATTTCTAAATCATGAGAAGATAAGCAATTCTATATGTTTTGTTTTATTGTTTTAAAAAAGATCTTTTTTCATTTATAAATGATGTGATAGTTTAGTTAAACTGCCATGTCGATGATCATTAAAACAGAAAAGAATATCAAACATTTAATACAAGACTTGATGATAAAAGAAGTCTGAACATAAAAAATGTTCAAAACTAAAATTTTTGCTAGGTTTATTCTTTCCTTCTCTTCCAAAATTATCTAAATTTTGAATTAGGAAATTTGTATTTGTGGTGTTAAGCCAAACACTTAGCATGTGGCACTATTTGTTTATGTTGTGCCTAAAAATATAAATATTACTATATTATGGTTTTGTAAATGATAAATTAGTGAATGAAAATGCATTTATTAAGCAACTACTATGTGACAGACACTGTGGTAAGTTAAAACACTGAATAAACTATATGTATACTTTGTTTTACATTGATGGTTGAAGATGTGTTGTGGTCATATATACTGTGATTTTGTAAATTATTCCAAATGCGTTGTCTTTGAACAGTGTTTTGAGATGAAGTGTGTATGGTAAATTCATAAAAATTGTGAGTGACTAATATAAATTTTTATCAGTGCATAAAAGCCTTGTGACAAATAGGACAAAGATGTGCAAAGTGATTTGTTTCCAGGGAAGTTGGAGGCAAAGAAGGAGTCATTTGAAAGCATCAACAGTTTTTATTTTAAATTTTGTACTAAAAATATAATGTATTATAGGTTGAAGTATCAGTTACAGTACAACCTTGATTGAGTGACATTTGAATAGCTGGATACTTTCAGAATGGTTTCTTTCCTGTTTTCAAGTGCCCATAGTTAAAGTTGATTATGGTAGAATAGCTAAATCATTATTTAATGGAACAAACACTTAATATGTACTTTCTACATACAAAAAAATTGACCTTTTTTACCACAGAATCATTATGAAAAGATTTTTGGAGCTTAGTAGTATGTCATCTCCTTTAGGGTGGGAACTATCACTTAAAATATTTTTAGTTCTAGTACTTAATATAAAACCCTTATGTATTTATTGATTGAATGGATATATTAGAGAGTTTAAAAATTTGGATGCTAATACCAAAGAGGGATTTGAACAATCTGTTAGTCTGTCTTTTTAAGAATGGTTTCATTTGCACTGCTAATTTTCTTAACACCATTTTCTTCACAAATAATGTAAAATTTAAGCTCAGTATACTAGTGTCATTGCTGATAAAAAATTAGTGAAGTTAAATTAATGACATTTTCCGGTGTGTCTCCCAACTGCTTTGAATACTGTAACAATTTGAATATCACTGCATAGTATTCTACTGGAGCCACAGAAAATGCTAAAAAAAAAAATATTTGTTTTGTGTTCTTTTAAGTTATAAACCAGGGATTTCACTTCATTCCTATTTAATCAATATTCACTTCAATCCTACTCAACCAATTCGACCAACCAATAAGTAAGGACTTAACTCTCTGCAGGGCATTTGTGTTAGGTGTGAAGGACACAGAGAGGTTTTATTATAACACCAACCTTGCTGTTAAAGTTTCTGTCAGTCCTTTGTGAAGGAGAGAGAGATTGAGATAAGGCACTCATGCAGATAAAAATGGTCATTATAAAGGAAAGTTTCCCCTAAAGTGCTGCATGATATTTGAGGGAAGGGAGCAAACACTTTAGGTGGGGAAGAAAAGAAGGCTTAATAATTGTTCTTTTTTTTTTAATCATTGTTTATTTTTGGCATTCCTTTCTTTTTAAATTTTAAGTTGAAATTTCTTTCCTTCTCACCCACCTCCTCTTCCTCCAACTGAGAAGGCAGGCAAGCCAATAAGAAAAGGCTTAAAGAAAGATAATAGTACCTGAAATTTGATTAGTTTTCTAAATATTAGGGTTCAAAGTGCCTTACAAATTTCTTAGATTCTTATTTTTCCCTGGATTGAAATTTTGGCAGTAGTAGTATATCTTTTTTTTTGGACAATAGAAGATTTTTCAAATAGAGTAAATTTGATGAGTTAGATTATGACAGTTAAAGAAAGCATGATGAATTTCTGGCATTGTGTTACTTCTGCTGAGTTGGAAAAGAAGTCAGAAATGAATTGACCAGTATTTTTTTTTTCTTGGTTTTTTTTTTAATTTTATTTTATTTGCATAACATATGTGTGGGTAATTCTTCAACAATAACCCTTACATAGCTTTCCGTTACAAATTTTTCCCCCCAACTTCCCCACCCCTCCCCTAGATGGCAGGATATCCACTACATGTTAATTATGTTAAAATATTGGCAAATCGAATATATGTATACATATTTCCAAACTTATCATTGTTGTGCAAGAAAAATCTTATCTACACAAACGATATATCAGATAAAGGAAACACAATGTAAGCAAACATCAATCAAGGAGTATGAGAATGTTATGTTGTGGTCCACATTTCGCATCCCTCTCTCTGGGTGTATATGGCTTTCTTCAGTGAACAATTGGAGGTGGTTTGAAACATATCATTGTTGAAGAGAGCCATGTCCATCAGAATTAATGTTGACCAGTATTTTTGATCAATAATTGATGTAATTGTATTTGTTATACATCTCTAATAATTTTTTGCAATTTTTTAAAGTAAGCAAATGTCATAGTAGAATTTTTTTTCATAGAATTTCACAGTTACATGTACTTCAGTGACTATCTTCTCTAATCTGTACTTGACCAAGGGTCCTCTGTACCACATAACCCACTCCTTTCTGTGGAGCAAAGCATTAACCAATCTAATCTTTCTTTCATGTGACAGGTTTCTAGATTTTTGAACACATCTTTTGTGCCTACTGTCTTCTCCATGTTGTCACCAATTCCTTAAACCAATACTCATATGATATGAACCTGTAGCCTTTCTCCATCCAATTGCCTTTCTCTGGATACTGAATGGAGTATCTGAGAACTGAAGTGCCTAGAACATAACACATATTTTACCAGAGCAGAGTACTGCCCTTCACCTCTAATCCTAGATACTTTTTGCAATATAGCCTGAGATTGCTTTAGCTTTCTTAGGTGTTATACTACACTATTTATGCATATTGAACTTGCAGTCATCTAAATTCTTAGACCTTTTTACATGAAGTATATCTAGCCAATTCTCCAAATCTTGAACTTGTGAAGTTGATTTTTTGAGCCTCTGGTATAATACTCTGTTTATTCCTATTACATTTTATGATCTCCCCCAAGTGCCTACCAAAAGCTGCTGGAATCTGAAGGGCACTGTTATCCTATGGCTCTTATAACTTTGTATCATCATCTAATTTGATGACTATACTATGATTTTATCCCTTTAAGTCATTGACAAAAATGTTAAATGATACAAGATCAAGCACAGCTCATGGGGATCTTTTCGTCAAGATGTTCCGAGTTGTTGCTGGAATATTAGGGACTTCTCTTTGGTCCTAGTCATTTAGTTTGCAAACCTTCTTATTATTGTGTTGACTAGCCCACGTCCTTCCAATTTCTCCAAAAGACTTTTTCAGATACTTTGTTTAGATTTAAGAAAGCTAAATTTTTAGCATTTGGACTAGATAACTTCTAAAGTACTTTGCAATTTTCAGTAATGAAATCTTCAAACTTATAGAAACAGGCAAAATAAACTAGAGCACGTCTATCTTTTTACTCTCGCCTAATTAGTATCCAGTCCACACTGAGCTGTGATGTTATCCCCTCTTTGACTTGCTTTTCCATCTTAATATAATTTTAAAATAACAGAATCCTCTTGTTACTGTCTTTAGCTTGCTCTTGCTCTTCTAACTTTGAGAGTCTTTGGTACTTTAGCATTTCTGACCCTATAGGATTGAGCCATTCATTTATGTTCTTTCTTTTTTTACCTGTTTCTAGTTTCTTTACACATCTTTTTAAAAAATTGGGTAGGGATTTCTCCTTTAATATATATTGTAGTTTTAAGGCAACTCTTGTTTTTCTTTATCAACTTTATTTCTTTGTGCCCTTCAAAATGTCATTCTTGGAGAATTGCACAAATTTAACTTATATCAGATTACTTGCTGATTTTAGGAAGAGGGGAGGTAAGGGAGTGCTGGAGAATAATTTGGAACACAAAGTCTTATAAAAACAAATATTGAAAACTATCTTTGCATGTATTTGGAAAATATAATATTTAAAAAATAAAAATAAAAGTTTACCTAAGAGCAGGGGGGGAAAGTCATTCTTAGAGCTTTTCATTCCATCCCACTTGTGTGGACTTCTATAAAATTTTAGTCTTTTGGGTTCTTTCATTCTTTTCTCTGAATATTTTGAAATATGTTTTCCCTACATCTGAGGTGTATGGCAGATTATTTCTAGCTTTTTTCTCTTATATCACACATTCTAAGATTTAGGTGTCACTTCCCTCCAAGACTCTCAAAATTTTGACCCATAACAACTAGTTTATCCTTTTAGTGAAAATCTGATCCAGAATAGTATTTTCTTTTATTGGTTCCTCTAAATTTTATGAAATTATCGTTAAAGCAAGTCAAGAAATTATTGCATTTGGAGAAGAGGAAGAGTTTCTTCCCTTCCTGCATTCCCCACTAAACATCTGATTGCAAAGTGGATGATAGCATGCCTAGAATCACATGTTTGTTGTGTCTGTAATCTTATGTATTCTCTATTTTGTTAATTTAACAAATCAGAATACAGTAAGCATTTCCTTTTATTGTGCTACTTTTTCAATTTAAAAGAAGCTTGACAGAAAAAAAAATCTAGTTGCATTAGTACCCAGAATCATTATCTATGCTATTGTTACTCTTTAGCAAAGAAAGTTTCCCAACATAGTGTCTCAGAATTTTCTTTTAGGGTTCACAGACTTTCATGACTATCAAATGAGATGTGTGAATAATGCTTTGTGTGAATACTGTGCTATAATAAAGTGCTATAATAAAATATATGGTAGTGGCAGCAGACTTTAGTAGTACTTCATACCTCTATCACTCCCTCTGCTGCTGCTGCTATCCTGTTGAATGATTTGAATGGTGACAGCTCTAACATTTTATTTTTCAGGTCTTTAAGCCTTCCCTTCTCAGTATTTATTTAGAATTATATCTTTCATTCCTTAGAAAATAAATATCTTAATTTTGTTTTGATAGGTGGTGGTTGATACAGCACAAATTGAAAATAAAGAAGCCTATGCTCCCCAAATTAGTTTAGAAGGTTCCAGAATTGTGGTTCAAGTCCCATCAACATGGTAAAGTTACATATAATTTAATATCTTGATTATTAGTAAAGTTTTCTGTGTTCTCATCAAAATAATTGTTCTGTGAGCACCTTTGTTATGTACTGCCTATGAGTCTAAGGTATAGTCAATTCAGATTTGTTGGCACCCCACATTATGTGGATATAGTCACAGTACCACAGTATTTGCAAAGCATTTTCGGTGGCTTTCAGAATTGTTAGAATTTTATATCCCTTTTCATCCAAATCAAATTGTTTTCAGCTTTTCAATTTAAAGAGCACAGCATCTGGGTACTAATTCACCCTTACTGTGTTTATAATAGTGATATAACATAGGATCCATTATTCCCTTTCTCTTGTTTTATTATATTATGATCCCGGTTCTCTTTTCATTTGTTTGAGTATACTGGAAATGCAGAGAATTTTTCATAAAGTTTTATTATAAATAAGTTTTTCTTAAATAAAGTAAATAAAAAATTTAATTTAAAGATTTTTAAAAGTTAGCATTTGGGATGCTAAATAGTTACAAGGCTCAATTAATGCAAATGATAATTTTTCCATACTGAAAATCAGCTGAAGCTCATTCATATAGATTGTTAAACTGGTTTGAAATTTTCTCATTGAAATTTGAATGTGTACTAGGAAATCCTTATCAGGCAATAAGGTTAAGGACTGTTTGAAGATTTCTAATAAGTTAATCATTTTTTCCCATATCCCAAAGTTTCCCATCTCAAGAAATTTCTACAGGAAGGAGTCTAAAAAGAAAATAAAGAAATTTCTTTTGGTTGAATTAATTTTTAAAATTATAATATTTGCTAACTTATTCCCACCAGATGGTAAAAATTCTCCACGTTGGGGCAGCTAGGTGGTGCAGTGGATAGAGCACCAGCCCTGAAATCAGGAGGATCTGAGTTCAAATCTGGCCTCACACACTTAACACTTCCTAGATATGTGACCCTGGGCAAGTCACTTAACTCCAGTTGTCTCAGCCAAAAAAAAGAAGTTCTCCATGTTGTCTTAAGCTATTTGTGTTCCTTAATCTTCAGAATCTGTCGTCCTACTATCTAATTTATTGAAAAATCAGCAAGCTTACCTTACAATCTTCACTTTGAAGAGAATAACTAATTTTTGTCTGATGAGAGAAAGATTTATTTGGTTGCTAACTACCATTTTGTGCTAGGAAAAAAAAAATGTATCTGGATAAAATGTATTTAGAAATGCTCCCCCTACTTATTGTTGTTGGTAAAGCAGAGTTCTATCTATTAATGATCAATGTATTTCTATGATCTGTACATTATAACAGTTTTTTTAAAGATGCAATCTCTGTTCCTTGAGCTTGCTGATTATTTAAAAACAGTATAGGTTAAATGAGTAGTCAGCATATGGTAGTGTTTGGTAAAAATCCAATTATGTTTATAGATTTTTACTCAGACCATCAATTCTTAATGTTTTAAGCCAAGAAGTCTTTAAATGTTCTTCTGTTCTTTGATCTTGTAGAAGGTAGCTAATTCATGTATTTGATCTATGTTTAAATGATTTCTACTTAGTCCTGTCATGATAGAGGAAACAAGTTGCCATTTTTTTAAAAGATATAACTGTTAGGAAGGATCCTGGGAAGATGGTGGAGCAGGTTGCTAAATTTCAAGCTCTCTAGATTTCTCTCCCATCCCCCAAATGGAACAAATTTGTGCCTCAGGACAAATATATAGACTGGTGAAAAATAAGAAGACTTGGGGCAGAACAGAGGTCCTTTTGGTACAGCCTAAGAAGATCTGAAGAAAAGCCTGAGGATTAACCCTTGGGAAATGCAAACACCTTGAATTAGCTCCCAGAAACATTGAGTGGGGAATCCTTGGAGCTAGCTGGATGTGGCTGGAACTTCAGCAGGAACCACAGAAATTTTCATCCCCCAGATAGCTTGAATTGAGGAGTCAGGGATCTGAGTCCAGAAAAACTGAGTAAACCTCAGCTGATTAGGAATGCCAGGCCCAGTTGTGTGCAGTGGAAGCCCTGGGCAAGAAGGAACTCTGATGAGTGCAGAGACACTGGGGCAGGGATACTGCTAACTGTGGGCACTTGCTGGAGGATGGAACTTTTGGTTTAGGATGGGGAAAGTTGAAATGAAGCTAGAGACATTATCCCCTCACTTTATGAATAGAGGTGCGTACATCTCTATTTATTAAAAAATAAATAAAAAAATGAATTGACAAGAAGAAAAAATCCAACCATAGAAACTTACTGTGGGAAGATGAACTAGGGTTCATCTTCAGAAGAGGACATTGAATTTAAAAAAGCTTCTACCCCAAAGAGTGATGTTTAAATGGCTCCCTGACCAGAGAGAATGTATAGAACTCAAAAGAGAATTTTAAAATCAAATGAGAGACATTGAGGAAAAACTAAAAATTAAAAAAATAAACACCATCGAAGAAAAACAATATTATGAAAAAAAAAGTTAACCAACTGGAAAAGAAGATACAAAGTCTCAAAGATGAAATTAATTTTTTGAAAATTGGAATTGGGCAAGGGGAAGCCAGTGAAGTTGTGAGAAACCAAGAAATAATAAAACAAATTCTAAAGAATGAAAAAAATAAAACAGAATGTGAAACATCATATGGGAAAAACAACAAATCTGGAGAACAGATCAAGAAGAGAAAAATTGTGACCTGAAAGTTGTGACCAAAAAAAAGAGCTTTGGCACAATAATGCAAGAAATAATCCAATAAAATTGTTTTGGAAGGATAGAACATGAGGGGAAAGTAGAAATAGGGAGGAAAAAAAATCACCAATCACTCAATGAGATCCTTTGTGGAAAACACATAGGAATATTATTGCCAAATTTCGAAGCCCCCAGTTCAAAGAGAAAAATTTCCAAGAAACAAGAAATTCAAATACACTGGAGCTTCAGTTAGAATTGTATAAGACTTAACTGAGATCACATTTGAACTCAGATCCTCCTGACTTCAGGGCTGGTGCTCTATCCACTGCGCCACCTAGCTGCCCCTAGTTAGGAATGTGTTTTGAGACAATGTCTTCATCAAATAGGGTTGTTTACAAGAAAAAAAAAAAAAGAATTGTATAAGACTTATCAGCAGCCACAATAAAAAACCACACACAGTTCCTGGAATCATATCTACAGATAATCGAACTAAGTTTGTGGCCAAAAATATCATATCCAGCAAAATTATTTATAATATTGAATGAGAAAAAAATGGACATTCAGTGAAACTGCAGATTTTCAGAATTTTTCTCTCAGCCAAATATGAACTTAATAGAAAATTTAACACATAAGAGCCAATATCAAAGATCAATTGCAAGGAACTCAACAAGAACAAATTGTTTATTTTTTTTAAAAATATATATGGGAAATGTATACCACATGTTTAAGATTGAGATCAACAATAGTGTAGCTCAAAAGAAAGATTGGGGCAGAGTTAAGGTAAAAATAGTAATCATATTGGACAAATGAGGTGCAGAGGAAGAATAGACACAGAGGCATTAGAGGAAGATGGAGGGCTCATTCTAAAAATCTACTCACATTAGGAATAGATTAAATAGACAACACTAAATAAATACCATGAAAGATATAGCACTCTCCAAAATAATGGGAGAGAGATTGGCAGATGGGAAGGCAAAGAGTGAGGAAAGAAGACAAGGCAGGGATCTATAAGTGGGGGGAGGTTAAGTAAGAGCAAGATAAGGAGCAGAATTTTTTTTTTAATAAAGCTTTTTATTTACAAAACATATGAGTGATTTTTCTACATTGACCTTTGCAAAAACTTTTTTTTCCCAAGCTTTTCCCCTCCTTCCTCCCACCCCCACCCCTAGATGACAGGTAATCTACATGCTAAATAGGATAAATTATATGACAAATACAATACATGTATACATATCTATACAGTTATCTTACTGCACAAGAAACATCAGATCTAGAAAGAGAAGAAGAAAAAATAACCTAAGAAGGAAAACAAAATGCATGGAAATATTCACCGAAAGCGTTAAAATGCTGTGTTGTGGTTCACACTCAGTTCCCACAGGCCTCTCTCTGGATGTATATGACTATCTTCATCACTGAACAACTGGTTTGAATCACATCATTGTTGAGGAGAACCATGTCTATCAAAATTGATCATCGTATAGTCTTGTTGCTGTGTATAATGTTCTCCTGGTTCTGCTGATTTCACTCAGCATCAGTTCATGCAAGTCTCTCCAGGCCTCTCTGAAATCCTCCTATTGGTCGTTTCTTACAGAACAATAATATTCCATAACATTCATATACCATAATTTATTCAGCCATTCTCCAATTGATGGGCATCCTTTCAATTTCCAGTTTCTTGCCACTACAAAAAGGGCTGCCACAAACATTTTCGCACATGTGGGTCCCTTTCCCTCCTTTAAAATCTCTTTGGGATATAGGCCCAGTAGAAACACTGCTGGGTCAAATGGTATGCATAGTTTGATAACTTTTTGAGCATACTTCCAAATTGCTCTTAAGGAGCAGAATTAAAGCAAGAGTCAGCAAGCATAGGAAAGATGTATGTGTGAAGGGGATGTATATAAGTACATACATATATATATATCTACATATGTATACATAGCTATCTTAACATAGCCTGCTTCAGACTGGTAGGGTAAATGAAATGGGGTGAAAAGAACCAAGTAAAAAAGCTATGTAGCAGAGAACAAAAGAACAATTTACAAGGGATAAAGAAAAGATGAACACTCATGAATATAATTTCTTTTATTGAGATATATACTTTCTTGAACTGGTAATTTGTTCTGCTGGGAATATGACAATTTCTTTTTTTTCTTTTCTATTTTTTTCTTATTCTGTTTTTTTTAATAAAATAAATTAAAACTGAAAAAAAAGATAACTGATAGAAGGAAGGGTAGAAACAGTAGGAGAAAGGGGTAAAAGAAGGAAGGAGGGGTGATAGAAGGAAGGGCAAGTTGAGGGAGAGGTTGGTCAGAAACAAGACATTACTAAGGAGGGGCAGGAGGAAAGAGAGGGGAAATGGTATATAGAAAAGAGGGAAATAGTACACAGTTGATAATCATAACTAAATGTGAATGGGATGGCCTCTTCCATAAAATAGAAGTAGATAGCAGATTGGATTAAAAACTACAATCCAAAATATATTGCTTATAGGAAACACATTTGAAACAGAAATACACACAGAGTAATGGTAAAAGGCTGGAGCAGAATATATTATGCTTCAGTTGAAGCAAAAAAAAGCAGGGGTGGCAATTTTGATCTCAATCAAAGCAAAAGCAAGAATAGATCTAATTAAAAGATAAGGAAGGAAACTACATCTTGTTGAAATGTACCATAGAAAATGAAGTAGTATCGATACTAAACTTATATGTACCAAGTGGTACAGCATCCAAATTCTTGAAGTTAAATCAGTAACAGGAAGAAATAGACAGCAAAATCATATTATTGGGGGATCTCAACCTTCCCCTCCCAGAATTAGATAAATCTAGCCACAAAATAAACAAGAAAAAAATAAGAGGTTAATAGTATCTTAGAAAATTTAAATTTGATAGACCTCTGGAGAAAATAGAATAGGGATAGAAAGGAATATATCTTTTTGTCAGTGGCACATGACACCTACATAAGAATTGACCATCTGTTGGGGCATAAAAACCTCACAATTTAATGCAGAAAGTCAGAAATAGTAAGTGCTTCCTTTTCACATCACAAAGTAATAAAAATTACATTCAATAAAGGGCCAATGGAAGATAGACGAAAAATTAATTGAAAATTAAATAATCTAATCTTAAAGAATGACTGGACCAAGCAGCAAATCATAGAAATACTCAATAATTTCATCCAAGAGAATGACAAAAACTAATGAGTTGCAGCCAAAGTAATTCTTAGAGGAAATTTTATATTTCTAAATGCTTACATGAGTAAAATAAAGAAAAGATCAATGAATTGGGTGTGCAATTAAAAAAGCTAAAAAGAACAAATTAACGCCTCCATTTCAATTCAATGCCAAATTAGAAATTCTGAAAAATCAAAGGAGATAAAAATAAATAAATAAAAAATAAAATAAAATAAAAAAGGAATTATAATAAAAAAAAGAAAAATCAAAGGAGAGAGTAATAATATTTAAAGTAAGAAAACTAATCAACTAATCAATAAAACTAAGAATTGGTTTTATGATTAAAAACAACAAAACAGATAAACCTTTAGTTAACTTGATTAAAAAA
>JAJPUD010005673.1:3682-43550 GCA_023553655.1 Myrmecobius fasciatus | reverse complement strand
GTTTCTTGTGCAGTAAGATAACTGTATAGATATGTATACATGTATTGTATTTGTCATATAATTTATCCTATTTAGCATGTATTAGATTACCTGTCATCTAGGGGTGGGGGTGGGGGGAAGGAGGGGAAAAGCTTGGGGAAAAAAAAGTTTTTGCAAAGGTCAATGTTGAAAAATCACTCATGTTTTGTAAATAAAAAGCTTTATATTAAAAAAAAAAATTGCTTCCCAGAATGGTTGGATCTGTTCACAGTTCCACCAACAATGTATCAGTGTCCCAGTTTTTCCACATCCCCACCAAACATTTGTCATTATCTTTTCTTGTCATTTTAGCCAATCTGACAGATGTGTAGTGGTACCTCAGAGTTGTCTTAATTTGCATTTCTCTGATCAATAATGATTTGGAGCACCTTTTCATATGACTAAAAATAGTTTTAATTTCATCATCTGAAAATTGTTCATATCCTTTGACCATTTATCGATTGAGAATGGCTTGAATTCTTATAAATATGAGACAATTCTCTATATATTTTAGAAATGAGGTCTTTATCAGAACCATTAAATGTAAAGATGATTTCCCAATTTATTGCTTCCCTCCTATTCTTGTCTGCATTAGTTTTGTTTGTACAAAAACTTTTTAACTGAACATAGTCAAAAATATTTATCTGATGTTCAATTAAGAGTTCCAGTTCTTCTTTGGACATAAATTTATTCCATCTCCAGTAAACTATACTATGTTCCTCTAATTTGCTTATAATATCACTCTTTATATCCAAATCATGAACCCATTTAGATCTTAGCTTGATATGTGGTGTTAAGTGTGGGTCAAGCCCTAATTTCTTCCATACTAGTGTCCAATTTTCCCAGCAGTTTTTGTCGAATGGTGAGTACTTATCCCAAAAGCTGGGGTCTTTGGGTTTATCAAACACTAAATTGCTATAGTTATTGCCTAGTTTGTCCTGTGATCCTAACCTATTCTACTGATTGACAACTCAGTTTCTTAGCCAGTACCAAATGGTTTTGATGACCACTGCTTTATAATATAGTTTTAGGTCTGGTACAGCAAGGCCACCTTCATCAGCCTTTTTTTTCATTAATTCCCTTGAAATTCTTGACCTTTTGTTCTTCCAGAAGAACTTTGCTACTATTTTTTCTAGATCTGTAAAATAATTTCTTGGGAGTTTGATTGGTATGGCACTAAATAAGTAAATTAGTTTGGGTAGTATTGTCATTTTTATTATATTCACTTGGCCAACCCATGAGCGCTTGATGTTTTTTCAGTTGACTAGGTCTGATTTAATTTGTGTGGAAAGCATTTTGTAGTTTAGTTCATATAGTTCCTGACTTTTCCTTGCAGATAGATTCCCAAATATTTTATACTATCAACAGTTATTTTGAATGGAATTTCTTTTTGTGTCTCTTGCTGCTGAACTTTGTTGGTAATATATAAAAATGCTGCTGATTTATGTAGATTTATTTTGTATCCTGCAACTTTGCTAAAGTGTGAATTGTTTCTAGTAATTTTTTAGTTGAGTCTCTAAGGTTCTCTAAGGATACCATCATGTCATCTGCAAAGAGTGATAATTTGGTTTTCTCATTACCTACTCTAATTCCTTTAATCTCTTTTTCTTCTCTTACTGCCAAAGCTAACATTTCTAATACAATATTAAATAATAATGGTGACAGTGGGCAGCCTTGTTTCACTCCTGATCCTATTGGGAATGGTTCTAGTTTGTCTCTATTACATATGATGCTTGTTGATGGTTTTAAGTAGATGCTACTAATCATTTTAAGGAAAAGCCCATTTATTCCTATATTCTCTAGTGTTTTTAATAGGAATGGGTGTTGGATTTTATCAAAAGCTTTTTCTGCATCTATTGAGATAATCATATGGTTTTTATTAGTTTGGTTATTAATGTAATTGATTATGCTGATAGTTTTCCTAATATTGAACCAACCCTGCACTCCTGGTATAAATCCTACTTGGTCATAGTGTACTATCCTGGAGGTGACTTTCTGTAATCTCATTGCTAATATCTTATTTAAAATTTTTGCATCAATATTCATTAGGGAAATTGACCTATAGTTTTCTTTCTCTGTTCTCACCCTACCTGGTTTAGCTATCAGCACCATATCTGTATCATAGAAGGAATTTGGTAATATACCTTCTTTCCCTATTTTTTCAAATAGTTTATGTAGTATTGGAATTAATTGTTCTTTGAATATTTGGTAGAATTCACATGTAAATCCATCTGGCCCTGGAGATTTTTTCTTAAGGAGTTGGTTAATAGCTTATTCTATTTCTTTTTCTAATATGGGACTATGAAATAATTTATTTCCTCATCTGTTAACCTGGGTAGTCTATATTTTTGTAGATATTCCTCCATTTCATTTAGATTATCAAACTTACTGGCATAAAGTTGGGCAAAGTAACTCCTAATTATTACTCTAATTTCCTCTTCATTGGAGGAAAGTTCTCCCTTATCATTTTTGAGACTAACAATTTGATTTTCCTCTTTCCTTTTTCTAATCAAATTAACTAAAAGCTTATCTATTTTGTTGGTTTTTTAGTAGAACAAACTCTTAGTTTTATTTATTCATTCAATAGTTTTCTTATTTTCAATTTTATTAATCTCCCCTTTTATTTTCGGAATTTCCAATTAGGTATTTAATTGAGGTTTTTTAATATGTTCTTTTTCTAGTTTTTTTTAATAATAAGCCCAATTCGTTGATCTTTTCTTTTTCTATTTTATGCAAGTAAGCACCTAGAGATATAAAATTACCCCTTATACCTGCTTTGGCCATATCCCACAAATTTTGGTCTGTTGTCTCATTATTGTCATTCTCCTGGATGAAATTATTGATTGTGTCTATGATTTGCTCTTTCACCCATTCATTCTTTAAAATTAGATTATTTAATTTCCAATTAATTTTTGGTCTATTTTCTCCTGGCCTTATATTACATATGATTTTTATTGCATCATGATCTAAAAAGGATGCATTTACTATTTCTGCTTTTCTGCATTTGATTTTGAGGTTTTTATGTGCCTAACACATGGTCAATTTTTGTATAAGTTCCATGAACCCCTGAGAAAAAAGTAAACTCCCTTCTACCGCCATTCAATTTCCTCCAAAGATCTATCATACCTAACTTTTCTAACATTTTGTTTACCTCCCTAACTTCTTTTTTTATTTATTTTGTGGTTTAATTTATCTGTTTCTGAGAGAGCAAGGTTGAGATCCCCCACTAGTATAGTTTTGCTGTCTATTTCTTCTTGCATCTCTGTTAGTTTCTCAAGAGGCAGGTTTTTTGAGTGGTATCTCTTAAACTAATGTTTGAATTGGAGGAGGGGTTGAGAGAAATAGAGAATTTCTTTTGTTATAAATCCAGATGTTATAGATTTTTTTCATTTTATGTCCAATGTTGTGATGTATCTCCTGAACATACATGTTAAATATGAAATGATTTTAAAACAGGTTTTTTTTTCTTGAGTTTAGTTGTCCTGTGTAAAGATTACATTTGATTCAGTTTTTTAAATATGTAGGTATTTCACATTACATGTTATGAATTAGAAGTGTGAAATGTAGAACATTTCTAGTTTTATCTCCTAGAGAGATAAGAATTTACCTGCATTATCTTCAAAGAATTATAGCTTATATTTAACTGTAGACTAAGATTAAAAATGTATTTCTAATACATCATTTCATTTGTGCCTCACTATGATCCTATAAGTTGGCAATTCAGGCAGTATCACCACCATATTATAGTAAAATAATTCTAGTTCAAGGTGGTTGTTACCTGCCCAATGCCACTTTTAATAAGCATATTATTAATTTTAACTTCTTTTAACATAAATAATTGCCCCCTAAGACCTAAAAATTATCTTCAGAGAAACCAGAATGTCTTAGAACATTTTCAAGTACTCAGAAAAAATTATTATTAATTATTATATATATTATATATATTAAAAATATATAGACCTATAGATTTTAGGGAATGTTAAGAAATACAGCACCAAAAAGACATATTATTTAGGACTTTTTTTTTTTTTCTGAAGCAATTGGGGTTAAATGACTTGCCCAGGGTCACACAGCTAGGAATTGTCTGAGACTAGATTTGAACTCAGATTCTCCTGACTTTCAGGGCTTGTGCTCTATCTACTGCGCCACCTAGCGCCTCTATTTAGGAATACATTTGAAGAAATCTGTTTTGCTACATGGTAATGAGAGACTTCAGAGCATTTAATGAAATATGAAATGTATATAGGCCAGAATCTTGCATTTTCCTTGAGTATAAAATAAAAGACAAGGAAAAGATTCTTGCTATTATATGTAATAATAGCAAATATATGTAATATTTGGTCTTCAGACTTGAAATGAGGGTTTTAACTAATTTCTTTTTATTTTTCTTTCAGTGACATGATAAATAATAGCTGGTCAGGCACCCAAGGAGATTCTGCTAGCTCAAGTGATGAGACATCCTCTGCCAATGGTGACAGTTTATTTTCCATGTTTTCGGGGCCAGATCTTGTTGCTGCTGTTAAGCAGAGAAGGTAAGAATAGCTTTATAAAACTAATTGGAGGACAAAAAGCATTTGAAATATTAATTCATTCTTGATAAAATTCAGAAGGGAGGAAGCATCACAGTAAAATTGATTTCCTGTGGTAGTGGCTATTTCTTTTTATCCTGTAGAAGTAACTGTGGCCCTGTGTGCTTGCTCTTTTCATTTGAGCTAGAAAATTTATTTTTGTGAAAGGCATTTTCACAAGTTTTTTCTCCAAATAAAGCAGCTACATCTTTATTGAAAAGTCTGCACAAACAGCTTTTATAAAACAGAAGTTGTCAATCTGAATTGGTTAGACTAGATAATCTATAAGACCTCTTCTAGTTCTAATATTCCATTTTTATACGACTGATCTTCAATAGTCATCCATTACATATATACTAAACACGTACTACATACAATACTGGGGCAGATCCAAAGGTAATAAAGTTTGGTCCCTGTCTTACAGGAGCTAGTATTTTAATAGGGAGAGATATATTCACAAATAAGTAAGTACATGAATTAAATTATAGGTAAATTATTCTATTAAAGAAATAAAGTACTATGAGGATGGATGAGGGAGAAAGCACTTTTAGGGTTTTGTTTTGGGGATCAGGGAAAGCTTCATTTTAACTGGATTTTAAAAAGTGAATGGATAATGTCAAAAGATAGATGTGTGCATAGCATGTATTTGTTAAAGAAAACAGTGTAAGCAAAATGTAATGGTGGTAGAGTACATAGGATATTCACAGGACAGTGAGTAATATAAAATTAACATTAGACTGAAATATATATTACATTTTTTGAAAATTTAAATCTTACTTTATCAGTGGAAGGTGATTTTTTTTTTTTTTTTTTTTTACATTTTGGCTGTAAAAAGCTTATATTTCCAGGTTGTGTAAGGTAGGTATTATGAACATTATAATTCATTATTTAAATGTCAACTATTAATATGCTGTCTTTTGCAATCAAAAAAGTTCTCTGAATAGGAGGAAGTTTGTTGTTGTTGTTGCTGGAAAAATAGAGCCTTAAACTATTTGGTACAGCTTTCAGAATGTATCACCTACTTTCCTGAGTAAGGTTTGACAAAATTATAATACCCATTCCTATTTAAAAAAAATAAATAAACTGAAAGCTTAGTAATAAATGGAGTTTTTTTTTTTTTTTTTTTTTGCTGAGGCAGTTGAGGTTAAGTGACTTGCCCAGGGTCACACAGCTAGGGGATGAGGAGTTTTTCTTAAAATGGTAAGCAGTACATATCTAAACCAAAAGTAAGCATTATCTATAATGGGGATAAATCAGAAGCCTTTCCAGTAAGATCAAGGGTAAAGCAAGAATGTTTATTATCAGCATTATTATTCAGCATTGTACTGGAAAGGCTAGCTATAATAATATAAGAAAAAGAAATTGAAGGAATAAGCATAAGTAACAAGGAAAAAAATATCATTTTTTGCAGAGAATAAGAGAGTATACTTAGAGAACCCTAGAGAATCAATCAAAACTAGTTGAAATAATTAAAAACTTTAGGAGACTTGAAGGATATAAAAAACTCATACAAATCATCAGCATTTCTATATAGTACCAACAAAACCAAGTAGGAAGAGAGAGAAAAATTTCATTTATAATAACCATAGACAATATAAAGAGTGTGTGTGCCAGTATACACACACACACACACACACACACACACACACACACACACAGGAACAATGTGAACCCAATTACTAATTGAATCGGCTTTGATTGGGCAAAGTTCGCAGGTGAAAAATGTATGGCCCTTGAGGAAAAAATTGCTTTTGTGTGCCTCATATAATAATGGTGACCAAATAGCATTGGAATCTTGAGGGTAAAGTTTACAATGTTTATGAAAAGGGGTTAGCGTACAGCTTCTTATTTTTTATAACAAGACTCAAAAATATTTTAAGGCTTTTCTTTCATGAAGACCGAAAAATTCTACATGGTCCACAAGTTTTTAATTCTCTAGATCCAATCATCTGTCATCATTCTAGGAGGTTGAAATGGAGTTCTAAGTAACTACCATAAGCACATTCTTCCTTTTCAGACAACATAATTGAATTCTTGAAATTCAAATTGCTGTGGTACCAATGATGATTCTCCTTGAAATATCATTTTTTATTTATTTATATATTTTTTTTTGCTGAGGTAATTGGGTTTAAGTGACTTGCCCAGGGTCACACAGCCAGGAAGTGTTAAGTGTCTGAGATCACATTTGAACTCAGGTCCTGACTCCAGAGCTGGTGCTCTATTCACTGCGCCACCTAGCTGCCCTGAAATGATATCTTTATAAAATAGCCAGACCACATGTGTACTGCTCCACTAAAAAATCCCAGGGATACAGTTAAATATACTCCATTCCTGTGGTGATCTTTTGATTGGGTATAAAGTAATGATAGAGTTAACTTTCTTGGAAGATCTTCAGTCTTGTTGGGAAAAAAAAAAATTGCAGACTGTAACACTTGAGTAGATAGAAGTGGATACATGGAAACAGCCTAACTCCTAAAAGTAAGCAATGAATAATTGAGTGATTACAAAATGGCTTTTGTTCTTTCAGGAAACACAGTAGTGGTGAACGAGAGACTACCACACTACCATCACCACCTCTTCTTTCCACAGTAGATGACCTAAATCAGGTATGGACTGACAGTTCTTTTTCTTTTATGCCATAGCAGACACTGTTTTATGGAATGGATAAGATTCTGAATGTGGATTTAAGTGCACTGGGATGTCTAAATATATTAAAATATTTATTAAAATAAAATATTAACCATATTTTATTTAAAGATAATTTGGATATATGGCAAATTATCTTACCATCTTAGAAATTATAGCTTCATGCTCTAGTCAGACACAATGAAAAGTAAAATTTAATTATAGGTAAATTGCATAAAATTCAGAAATTATATTTAAAAGAAAAAATGTCTCAATATAAACGTTTACATTACAATTTTTTTTTCCTTAAACATTCGACAATCATTTATTAAACTTCTGTTGAATTACAGGTATTGTGCTAGGAATTGGAGATATAAGCAAAAATCAAATAGTCTCTGTCCTTAAGAACTTACATTCTAACAGGGAAGATAGCATGCACATAGAGAAGTATGTACACAATATATACCAAATAATGGAAGTGGGGAAGGAAGAATTGGTCCTAGCAGTGAAGAGAATCAGAAAAAGTTTCATAGAGGATATGTTCTTGAGAGAACTTGGAAGGAAACTAAGGATTCTTTTATTTATTTTTAATAGCTTTTTATTTTTCTAAACACATGCAAAAATAGTTTTCAGTATTCACTTTAGCAAAACCTTGTATTCCAAATTTTTCTCCCTCTCCTGCCCCTACCCTTTTCCACCCTTATTTATTTATTTATTTATTAATTTTTTTTTTTTTTTGCTGAGACAATTGGGGTTAAGTGACTTGCCCAGGGCCACACAGCTAGGAAGTGTTAAGTATCTGCGATCAGATTTGAACTCGGGTCCTCCTGACTTCAGGGCTGGTGCTCTATCCACTGCACCACCTGGCTGCCCCTTTCCACTCCTTTTCATAAAAACCAAGCAATGCAATATAGCGAACTAAGGACTCTAAAAGGTAAAAAAGGGTTATGGAAGGAGTACATTCCTGACATATGGAGCAGCTGAAAGATTAGAGATTGAACATCATGTTTGTGGAACAGCAGGTCATTTTGCACAGTGGAAAGAGTAAAGTAGTATATAACAAGGAGTAGATAGGGTCAGGTTGTTAAGAATTTTAAATGCCAGTCAAGAGTTTGTAATGTTTCATACAGCTAATAAGGGGTTATTCATGTTCATCAAGGAAAAGAATAACATGGTCAGCACTGTGCTTTAGAAAATACACTTTGGCAAGAGTGTAGAGGATGAATTGGAGAAGAGAGTGACTTGAGGCAGGAGACCAATTAAGAGTTCTTGTAATAAATAATGGAAGACAACTACATAGCATAGTGGCATAATAGTACCTACTTCCCACAGTTATGAAGATCAAATGAGATAAAAATTATAAAGTGCTTAGCATGGTGTCTGGCACATGGTAAGCACTATATTGTTGTTATTTTTATTAGCTTTAAGACCAAGCAAGATAATAAGGACCTAAAGTAGTGTGGGGATCAAGTAAGAGTGAAAGGAACAGATGGTGAGAAATATCGAATAGGAAGAATAGACAGGATGCATGAAGTGAGAGAATGAATCAGTAAAGATGAGAACATGAGTGACTGAAAAGATACACAGAAATTGATTTGCACCACAGCTTCCTGAAGTCAGGAGGATCTGAGTTCAAATATGATCTCAGACACTTAACACGTCCTAGCTGTGTGACCCTGGACAAGTCACTTAACCCCAATTGCCTCAGGGAAAAAAATTCTCTGAGAAAAAGGATTGTGAATGGAAAAGTCCAGATTTACATGATCTGAATAGAAATGGAAAAGTTCAGGAGAGGAGTCATTGTGAAGGGTAAGATAAAGAGTTTTGTTTTGGATGTATTGTATTTAAAGTACTTTTGAAAACTCCATTAAGCTCTGTGTAATATAGAAATGTTCCAAGAGAGAATAGGAGCAGATATATAGGTCTGGGAATCATTTTCTTAAATATAAGTGAACCATGGAACTAAATGACCCTGAAAGCCCAGGCCGAGGCACAGCCACAGCAGGGAGAACCCAGCACAACCCATGAACAAAGGCTTTAAGTCTTTTCCAGTGAAGCAAGAGTGCAGGCCATCTTACCTACATCAGTACTAATGGTTGACACATGGGAAAGAAACTGGTTGTCTCATCAGTGGTGACAGGTTGCCATGAGTGGCCTTCACAGTTCTATGAGAAGATGAAGCTATTTTGTGGACATTCTGTTTGATAAGATATGTCATTATGCCTGGTTACTTCTGCAAAGGAGGATCCCATTGAAATTGACATAGATAGGCTCAGCTGTTGAGCAAATGAGGCCACTATTTTTATTAAGCACACAATGCAGTTCAGACTGTAACATAGAAAAGCTTTTAAGGGCAGCTAGGTGGCGCAGTGGATAGAGCACTAGCCCTGAAGTCAGGAGGACCTGAGTTCAAATCTGGTCTCGGACACTTAACATTCCCTAGCTGTGTGATCCTGGGCAAGTCACTTAACCCCAATTGCCTCAACAAAAATTTTAAAAAAAAATGCTTTTAAAATGTATATATATTGAGAGAGGAAATGAATAAATGTATATCTGTTATTTCTATTTTACCATTTTATATCTTTCCAAAATTTACAGTAATAAATAATATTACTTTAAAATTTGGAGGGCATTTGCCAGATATGTCATGATAGTACATTTATTAGGCACTTACAATATACTGGAGATACCTCATTAATAAGAAATAGGAAAACCATGATTCACATGAATAGGAGAAAAAACTTTTATCAGGAAGAATAAGATCAAAACGGGTGATATGGGTGCTATTATTATTTTTTAATGTGTTTTATTTACATAGGATCAAATATTTCCAAGTTGGTGATGAGTCTTGGTTACTGTAGAAGGGGGAAAAAAAAAACATAAGTAGAGCTACATTCTTGTTTTACACTTAGCAAGTTAACAGTCAACCAGATACTTTAGAATTTTCCTTCTTTCTTTCTTTCTTTTTTTTTTTTTTTTTTTTGCATTTTGCTGAGGCAGTTGGGGTTAAGTGACTTGCCCAGGGTCACACAGCTAGGGAATGTTAAGTGTCTGAGACCAGATTTGAACTCAGGTCCTCCTGACTTCAGGGCTGGTGCTCTATCTACTGTATCACCTAGCTGCCCCATTTTCCTTGTTTCTATGGAACAAAATGGCATCCAAATCCTGGCATGCGTAGCTGTTATTAATCATAGTCAGAAGAAGATAATGGTTCTTGGAATTCATCCCCTACCCCTTCCACTTCCCCAGTGCTATCAGGAGAGCCTTTTTTTACAATCAAAAGGATGCTGGAGTTCTGATACATGTGAACATGCAGTGAGTGGTTTTCCTTTCAAACAACCAACCAACCCAGAGAACTATTCAAGGAATGAATTCTGCTGGGCCTTGACTAGTGTTACTCTGGTTAGTTCCCCCACAATTAACTTTCTTGGAGAAATTTGTACTGAAAACCAAAATTTTAATTTGTTTTTTTCTTGGCAGGATAATAAAACCAAAACGTGGCCTCCAAAGGCCCCCTGGCAGCACCCTTCACCTCTAACCAACACACTGCCCAGTCAGAGTCCATCTTTGTATCATATTACCAATCCTGTCAGCCAGTGGAATGACACAATGCAAATTTTACAGTCACCGGTTTGGTCTACAGCTGGTGACTGTGCTCCATCAACTGGAATTTCCTCTACGTTTGCCTATGGGCAGCAAGCTCAGGCCCAGGTGCAGGCACAGGCACAGGCGCAGCAGGCAGCAGCCCAGCACAAACCCATGAACAAGGGCTTTAAATCTTTTCCAGTGAAGCAAGAGCGCAGACCATCCTACCTACATCAGTACTAATGGTTGACACATGGGAAAGAAACTGGTTGTCTCATCAGTGGTGACAGGTTGCCATGAGTGGCCTTCACAGTTCTATGAGAAGATGAAGCTATTTTGTGGACATTCTGTTTGATAAGATATGTCATTATGCCTGGTTACTTCTGCAAAGGAGGATCCCATTGAAATTGATATAGATAGGCTCAGCTGTTGAGCAAATGAGGCCACTATTTTTGTTAGGCACACAATGCAGTTCCGACTGTAACATAGAAAAGCTTTTAAATGTGTATATTACCTTTACTTTCTAAACCTTTTTTTAAAATATTGCTAAAAAAAATACTACCATACCAAACACTATTTTATAGCTATTTTTTCATATAGATTTATAGTTAAAACATCTCTTGCCTAAAATCCATTTACTATTTTAAAATAACAAATGTAGTGGTCAGAGTTTTGCTCAACATTGTCCTTACTTAAGTTTATATATAAAATGAGCAAATGATAAAACCTTTGTGCCCCAAGGTGAGCAACTTAGACCCTGTGGGTTTTCTATGGGATTGACAACCAGCAACTTTTCAGAGTATATCCTTGAAGATAGGTAGTTTCAGCTCTGTTTGAAAAGCATCGTCAATCTGAAAATTGCAATATTGTCCTATTGAAAGATCATTTAGAACCTCTAAATGAGATTCACAAATGGCGGTAGCTTATCTATATATGGTAGACATGTTTTCATTTGGTCAGATGGAAAGTTGATTTTGATTCACAATTGGATACTTTTCCTTTTATCCAAAGGCCTTGTCAACTTTGTCGTCCTTTGACATGACAAACTAAAGCAGTTAAAAGACAACTTCATTATTTAATTAAGTCTTTTTTTCAGACACTATATTTACAGTAATATTTGTGAGCTGGCTCAGAAAAAAAGCAAATTGAAATTTGGGGAGGAATTAGTTAAAAACAGTGCTGCTTTTGAAGTAAAAGAAAAAAGAGAGCTCTGTTCAGTTAATATGTGCCATTAAATAGATATTACCTGTGGAAGTAGAAATATTTTCCAACCAAAGTGGATTTAGAAGAGTTGAATGGTGCTTACATTGAGAAACAATGATAAATATATGTATAGTTACCCATTGTACATTAATTGAGGTTACAGAAGATTCTTTATATAAAGCTTATTTAAATTTTCATATTTCATTTTTGAAAGAGTCTAACTGATTAAAATCCACAATATTTTCTGGTATGAAAGTTTTGACAGTATTAATCTTATTTTTATATTTTCTTAAATCATTATACCATTCTAATATGTGTTAACTACCAGTAAATGGGATATTAGTTTTAATGCCATATAAACTTTTTTCAGCAGAAATAGTAATAGCACATTTATGTTCTCATTTTTATAGACATAAATGAATCTTATATTTAAAGATACCAAAAAAGGATATACAAAACACTAATATAGAGATATTCAGGGTGTTTCAGCCCAACCTCCACCTTTTCTGTTGTATGATGCTGGGTCAAAGTTTTGGCCCCAGAATGTGATTTTGTGTGTTGTTTGAAGATGCCAATGTTGCCTGTATTTATGATATTGTCACCATGTTTTCTGAAAATTCACACTCACCATGTTTACAGAAAATTGTTTGCTGTATATAGACTTTTTACAGGAATGTGCTTCGCACAGTCATTGTGTGGCTTTTGTCTGTGTAAATTGTCACAGTGTCTGCATTTGTTTTACTTTGGATGTTCTCCTGCTGCAATTGTTTGTGACTGTTTTGCTTGACAGATGGTGTTTGGTTTCCAAAAGTAACATGTCCACAGTGCCCTGAATCCAAAGTTCTATTACACTGAAATACCATGATTCATCAGTGTCTGCCCAAAGGTCTCTTTCCCTGATGGGTACTTCTTTCTGCTCTGACTTATTGCTCAGCACAGGTGCCATCCCTATTTCCTTTTTCCAATTTATTTGTGCTTTGAATTAAGGCATTTTTTTTTAAACCTGGAATCAGAGTAAGCTGTGGAGATTGTTAGATGAAACCATTGGTGTGTCTTTGCATGGGTGCTATATCCCTGGTGTCTGAGTGAGGTGCAGGCTGTGTGAGGTGAAGCTGTTTGTGTGTCTCCCTGCATCGGTGCTATGTCTCCAGCTTCTAGTCGTTCTGAGCCCTGGTGCTTCCAGGTGATGTTTGTGGCAGACAAGTCCTGCTACAAAGGGACTTGTCATCCACTACTGAGTACAAAGGCTCGGTGCTTTCTGATGTCACATTAACCTACCCTTATTGCAGTGCTTCATGTGAATTGTTCAGTGCTTCTGAACTGGAACTGTATATTTTGTATTTTACTTCTAATGCTCCTGTAAGTAAAATAACTATTTGCTTTATTAAAGATATACATTTAATAATATGCTGTAGCTTGCTTTAAGACGAACTCTGACTTCCCAGCTAGAAGACTTTGTTTATTGTTCTTTGCTTTGAAAGTCAAGTCCAGTCCTTTAACTTGCCATTTAAAAATTTTTTCCTCTAAAATCAAACCTTGCTCTTCACATGACTTTTAAATCATATTTAACAAAAATTTACTTATGAACCAAAATCAGAAGCATAATATAAACTATAGGAAGCTCTTGTCATCTCAACGCTGTTAAAGAGACTTTCTTAGCAACTTTGCAATGTATGTGGAATCCGTGATCTCACTAGACTGCATTTTGTAGAGAAAGGGAAAGAGACCTGAATTCTCCAGCATGGTCCTATTATTTGCTCAGGTCTTTGATCATATCTTTAGATAGCTTTCCCCTTCCTTCTAACTTCAGTGATGCTCTCTAAATTCCTGGTCAGATAGTAAATGCTCATAATCTGAGAATCCCCAAGAAAAGAATTTATGCCTTTGATCCTATTATGCCACCTTCCTAGCTATGCCTCCTCCCCCCAGTGAGAAACCTGGCTGCCTTGTGTATAGAATATAAGAAACAAAATTTCCTATATGGCTAAAACAGCTCTGAGGTAGTTGTCCTGAGGAACAAACGATGAATTTCACAAGATAAAGGATATATTCTGTAATATATATGTTTTTAGCGATAGTATTTGCTTCCATTTAAAGATGGGAAGTATTAAGATGAGAAAACAGTCATATTAACTGTAATTTATGTACAAAAGGGGGAAATGACACTGGCTTTGGAGACAGAAGAAATGGATCCTATGGAGTCTTAATTCTTCAAAAAAGTATTTGTATGATCTTGCCATTTGACTTCCCTAAGCCTCAGTTTCTTCATCTTAAAATGATGGGTTAGGCTAGATGTTCTTAAAGTGCCTTTCCCATTTTAATTTTTCTGATTGTAATATTTTATTTTATTTTATTTTTTTGCTCTCAAGGATCTCACAATCTTTTTTTTTATTATTTTTTTTAAATTTTATTTGCATAACATATGTGTGGGTAATTCTTCAACAATAACCCTTACATAGCTTTCCGCTACAAAATTTTCCCCCCAACTCCCCACCCCTCCCCTAGATGGCAGGATATCCACTACATGTTAATTATGTTAAAATATTGGCAAATCGAATATATGTATACATATTTCCAAACTTGTCATTGTTGTGCAAGAAAAATCTTATCTACACAAACGATATATCAGATAAAGGAAACACAATGTAAGCAAACATCAATCAAGGAGTATGAGAATGTTATGTTGTGGTCCACATTTCACATCCCTCTCTCTGGATGTATATGGCTTTCTTCAGTGAACAATTGGAGGTGGTTTGAAACATTTCATTGTTGAAGAGAGCCATGTCCATCAGAATTGATCGTCATATAGTACTGTTGTTGCCGTGTATAATGATCTCCTGGTTCTGCTCATTTCACTCAGCATCAGTTCATGTAAGTCTCTCCAGGCCTCTCTGAAATCATCTTGCTGGTCGTTTCTTACAGAACAATAATATTCCATAATATTCATATACCATAATTTATTCAGCCATTCTCCAATTGAAGGGCATCTATTCAATTTCCAGTTTCTAGCCACTACAAAAAGGGCTGCCACAAACATTCTTGCACATGTGGGGCCTTTTCCTTCCTTTATGATTTCTTTGGGATATAAGCCCAATAGAAATACTGCTGGGTCAAAGGGTATGCACAGTTTGATAACTTTTTGAGCATAGCTCCAAATTGTTCTCCAGAATGGCTGTATCCGTTCACAGCTCCACCAACAATGCATCAGTGTCCCAGCCCTCCCACATCCCCTCCAACATTCATCATTAACTTTTCCTGTCATTTTAGCCAATCTGACAGGTGTGAAGTGATACCTCTGTGTTGTCTTGATTTGCATTTCTCTGATCAATAGTGATTTGGAGCACCTTTTCATATGACTATAAATAGTTTTAATTTCATCCTCTGAAAATTGTTCATATCCTTTGACCATTTATTGCTTGGAGAATGGCTTGAATTTTTATAAATATGAGACAATTCTCTATATATTTTAGAGATGAGACCTTTATCAGAACCCTTAAATGTAAAGATGATTTCCCAATTTATTGCTTCCCTCCTAATCTTGTCTGCATTGATTTTGTTTGTACAAAAACTTTTTAACTTAATATAGTCAAAGTTATCTATCTGGTTTTCAAGTAAGAGTTCCAGTTCTTCTTTGGACATAAATTTATTCCATCTCCATAGGTCTGAGAGGTAAACTATATTACATTCCTCTAATTTACTTATAGTATCACTCTTTATATCCAGATCATGAACCCATTTAGATGTTATCTTGGTATGTAGTGTTAGATGTGGGTCAAGCCCTAATTTCTTCCACACTAGTTTCCAGTTTTCCCAGCAGTTTTTGTCAAATAGTGAATACTTATCCCAAAAGCTGGGGTCTTTGGGTTTATCAAAAACCAAATGTAATATTTTATTTAAGCAGCAAACATAGCATTAAGGTTTCTAAAGAAACAGTATTTGAAGAAAAAGGAAAAAGAGTTTGGATATCAGGAAGAGATTCCTAAGGGCCATCCCAGAATGAAATAAGTTACCTTTTAAGGTAAGTGAATTCTTCTTCTTTAGAAAACTTCTGAGTACCAGCCCTGAAGTCAGGAGGACCTGAGTTCAAATCTGGTTTCAGACACTTAACATTCCCTAGATGTGTGACCCTGGACAAGTCACTTAACCTCAATTACCTCAGCAAAAAGTCCCCCCTTCCCCCCCCCAAAAAAAAAGAAAAAAAGAAAAGAAAACTTCTGGCAGAGGCTGGATGTTGTAGAAAAGGGTTCATATATCAGTTACGGAGTGAGACTGTATAGAGTCTTTTAAAGCCCATTCATCTCTTTAGTATTCAGTGTATAGCACATACTAGATGCTTAATGTTTATTGATAACTTTGGATCTCTGATCCATAAAAATTTGAATCATTAGAATTTAGGGATGAGATAAAATACTTTTATCTAAAATGGCAGTATTATAGCAATAGTGATAATCAATTAGACTGATCCTGTTTCCCAGCCATATTCCTAAAATTGCACATCATAGAGGATACATGTCTGATCTTAGATTCAAGAAGACCTAGATCTTTTAAGACCATAAGTTAAAGAGCGATTAATTTGTTGCATTTGTGAAGGAAGTTTCCTCCTTCTATGTCATTATAACCACAGGTCTAGTTTTCATTTTATTTTTTTATTTTTATTTATTTATTTATTTTTGCTGAGGCAATTGGGGTTAAGTGACTTGCCCAGGGTCACACAGCTAGGGAATGTTAAGTGTCTGAGACCAGATTTGAACTCAGGTCTTCCTGACTTCAGGGCTGGTGCTCTATCCACTGCACCACCTAGCTGCCCCCCACAGGTCTAGTTTTTAAAAAAATATTTTCTCACTCCTAACTCATCCTCATTATGCCATGACATGCAAGTAAATTGGATTTAAGTGAGGGAGGGCTGTGCCAGGTCACTGACTTTACTTTCTCCAAAGCCACCTGGGTCCACTGACCAGATATAGACCAGGATGACTGGAGATGGCCCTGGATGTAGTGGGAGACCTTGATCTTTTTAAGCTAAAGTTTTCAACAGGCCTCAGTGTGACTGAAGCCATACCCATTCAGCGATTAAGGCTGGGTAGCAATTGAAGCAAAAGAATTTCCTCCTTCACCTTGTTCCCCTCTCCCTCCCTCCAAAAACCCTCTAAATAAAATAAATAAATCTGGGAGGGGAAAACTTTCCAGGTTTCTGGCCAAAGCAGAAATGACTTTACATTCAATCTGAGTCAATCAAGACCCAAACTATGACCAAAAAGGGCTTGGCCTGGGACCTCTTGTTGGCCAATTAGAATTGCATGTCTTGATGCCATCTCCCGGATGTCATAGTCTTCTACCAGAATGAAGGAAAAACAACCACCTCTGTGAGTAAAAACTTCCTTCCTCCCTCCCTCCTTCCTTTCTTCCCTCCATATAGGATATCATGCTCTTACATACAGATGCTCGTAAAAATATATTTTTTCTCTTTTGCGTCCCTGAACCCTCCCAAGATATTTTGGACTTTACTGGCTAGTTTTCTTAAGAACTATGCCTTAAATCAAGCCCAATCTGATTTTCATTGGCCACCCATAGGTCCTAGGCCAAGCTCCATTTGATCCTTGTTTGGGCCCAGATTGAATGTAAATAGCAGTCATTTCTGCTTTGCCTAGAAACTCTTGAGGGTTTTCCTCTCCCAGATTCATTCATCCATTTATTTATTTAGATTTTTTGGGGGGAAGGGACTAGGTGAAAGAAGAGATTCTTTGCATCAATTCCTATCCAGCCTTAATCACTGAATGGATGTGGCCTCAGTCAAACTGAGAGCTTTGGAGGACTTTGGCTTATAAAGGCCAAGCCTCCCATTGCATCCAGAGCCATCTCCAATCTCTTGATCTTTATCTGGCCACTGGACCCAGGTGGCTCTGGAGGGGAAGGTGAAGCAGGTACCTTGCCGAGCCTCCCTCACTTATATCCAATCCACTTGGATGTCCTGACATCACCTCCCTGATGTCCTGATCCTCTTTGCGAACAAAGAACAAACAACAACTCACCCTGGTCAAATATAAATTTCATTTTCCCTATCTGGGAGCAGCTAGGTGGTGCAATTGATAGAGTCAAGAACACTCATCTGACAAGAGTTCAAATCTGGCCTCAGACAGCAGCTGGGTAACCTTGGGCATGTCATTTAACCCTGTCTCAATTTCCTCTTCTGTGAAATGAGCTTGAGAAGGCAACTGCTCATAATCTTTGCCAAGAAAACCCCAAATGGGATCATGAGGAGTCAGATACAACTGAAGAATGATTGAGTAGTTTTCCTATCTGATAAATTTGGGAGTTGGTCTCTGTTTCTTAGATTCTATCTCTTTCAGTTTGTGATTGTAATTTGTATTTTTATGTCTCAATTTTAATAATATTTCATATGAAGAATACTACTTCCAGTTATAAGTGATTTTTAAACCTAACTCCTTTCACCTTACAGTCACACTGACAGCAGGTGTCACACAAATAGTATGGTCACTCATCAGTTACAACTGCATTTTATTATAATGATGTTCCTATCGCATCCTCTTTCCCTTCCCCCCTTAACTTATACCAAATAAAGAAGCTAGAATGTACTATACTATCACTTAGTCTTTGTGTGCTTTGACAGAACATAAATATCCCATCAGGATATCCAAATGTTTTTATCTTCATTTGCATATAAATACTTAACATTTTTATTTAATACAACAGAGCCTATGATTAAGAAAAAAGGAAAAACTGCAACTGCGCCAAGATGGTGTTAAATTCTTTAAAATGCTCTGTACTCACCAAAATGCAAGGTAAGGGCAGAAATCATATGTTCTGGGCCTTGGCACCAAAAATGTGCAGTTCAAAGGCATGTGATAAATCTCCCATATTTTTTTTTTTCAGCACCATCAGTTGAGAGTTACTAAATTAGGTTTTTATTTGTTTTGTTTAAATAATACCAGAATGTCAGAGTTGGAAAGAATCTTAGATAGCTATTAATCTAACCCTTGCCCTAATTATAGAAATTCTTCTATAACAGTCCTACATATTCATTATTCAGCTTACCCCAGCAATGTAGGCTTACTACCTATCAAGGTAGCATTTCTGGATCATTCTAACTGGAAATATTCTCTATATTTGTCCCTATCAAAATGATGCCCAAATCTATATATTCCATCCTAAACTCTCCTGAGCTCTGATCCTGTATCAGCAGCTGTCTGCTAGACATTTCCACTTGGATGTTCTCTGAACATTTCAGACACAACATGTCCAAAACAATGTATTTTCTCTCCTCCCCCCAACCTGACCCTTTCAAAAAATCCTATATTTCTATTATGCCTCAATGTTCAGTTATTCAGGTTTTATCCAGGATAATAGGCTTGTTTTTTACTTTTCCCTCTTCTTCGGCCTTCCTATCCCATCAATTGCTAAATCTTCTCAGTTTTACTTCTATATTATCTTTCAAATGAATTCTCTTCTCTCCAATGACTCATTCACTCTATCTCTGATCTGAACAATGCAATAATAGTCCAATTTTCTCAGATCTAGTTTCCCCTTTTCAATCTATTTTCTACATAGCTTTCAAAATAATATTCCTAAAGCACAGGTCTTTAGGAATCTTTAGTAGCTTCCAATTGCCTATAGGATAAAATTTGAAATTTATAGTCTATATGGTTTGTTTACAACCTGCTTTTCCATACTAACTATACATTGGTTTTCTTCCCTCACACTATGTTTCAGCAAAACTAGTCTACTTATTGTTCATCTTCCATCCCCAGGTCTGGAATACACACTCTCATTTCCACTGTTTAGAATCCTTAGAATCTCCTTTAGAATCTCCATTAAGGCTCAATTCAGCTGCTGTGTATAGATGAAGCCTTTTCTTAAACCTTCCTAGTTCATGAATTCTTAACCCAGGCTCTTAACTTAGGAATTTGAGGGTTTTTTAAATTAATAATATAATTAGTTTTGTAATCTTATGTATTTTATTTTATTCATATGAAAACATTATTCTGAACAAGGGTACAGGCTTCCCCAGAAAGGGAACCATGCAAAAATGGCTAAGAAATCTGCCCTAATTAATGTTCTTAAGTATCCTCAGATTTTCCCGTATTTATCTATTTGTATAAATATATTCCTCTATCGAAAGCAGGTTCCTTAAAGACAGTGATTTTTAAAAAAAATTTGTTTTTATATCCCCAACACGTAATAAAGTGGTTTGCCCATATACTAGGTGCTTGGTAAATGCTTGTTGAATTAAATGTTATTGACCCTGAATATTTCATAATAATTTTCCCTATTTATCCTAGCTCTTCTTTCTGAAATCTTGAAAACAAGGCAGATGAAGATGGTGATCATACCCTTGCTTTCTTGTCTTCTCTTCTACAAACTAAATTTTACCAATACTTTCAGTTGATCCTTGCTTTACAGAGTTCCAAGCCTTCTCATCATCTTGGCCACCCTTCTTTCAGCCCCAAACTAACTTGAAAATGTGCTTACCAGAATGTCTTGCCTCAAACTGAAGGCAATGTTCTTTACAGAGTGTGGCCAGGTAGACTCTCACCTCCCATGATCTGAATTTTATACTCCTGTTCATGCCTTATTTCAAATATTTTTTGGCTGCCATATCACATTATTGATAAATTGAGCTTGAAATCAACTAAAATTTCTGGGGTTTGGGGTTTTTTGAACTGCTCTTTTGCCATGTATGCCCTGTACAGTTCATGTGTGATTTTCCTGCATAAATACAAATTTTTAATTCATCTTTAACAAATTTTGTTTTTACCATTCATCCTGTAAGAATCTTTTAAAATCCTAGTTCTATCATCCAATGTGCTTATTATTTACTCCTATCTCCCATCCCTGAATTTGGTACACATGCCATCTGTGCTAATTTATTCAAGTCATTGTTAAAAATGAGAAGAAAAGTAGAACTAAGAACAATATCCTATAACATACTATGAAAGGCTTCTTTCAAGGTTGAAACTAACTATTAATCATCCTCTTATTTTGGTCCAGTTATTCAATTAACCTTTAATATACATAGTCACCCTATCATCTATTTCACATCTCTTTTTTCTACCCCAAAATTATAAGAAATTTTGTTTAAATTCCACATATGAATTTAGATAATACACATCTTTTTAACCGTTACCTCTTGCTAGGTACTTCATATGGCTATCCTTGAATCCTTAAATTATATGTACTTGAAAGCAATAAACTTAGATACATTTTCTTTTTTAAAGTTTTAACAAAGTCTTTCATTTTCACATTGCAGTAATTTCTGAATGTTGAGTCTTGCTGACCTCTCTCATTTTTTTTTTTTTTTTTTTTTTTTTTTTTTTTTTTTTGCTTTTTGCTGAGGCAATTGGGGTTAAGTGACTTGCCCAGGGTCACACAGCTAGGAAGTGTGAAGTGTCTGAGACCAGATTTGAACTCAGGTCCTCCTGACTTCAGGGCTGGTACCCTATCCACTGCGCCACCTAGCTGCCCCGCTGACCTCTCTCATAAAGGAAAAAAAAGTTAAGCAAAATACTCTAAATGTATTATTCTTTTGTTTCAGTCATGTCTGACACTCCTTGGCTCCATTTGGGATTTTCTTGGCAGAGATGCTAGAGTAGTTTGCCATTTCCATTTTTAACTTATTTTATAGATGAGGAAACTGAAGTAAATAGAGTTAAGTGACTTGCCCAGGGTGACAAACTAAGTGACAAGCCAGATTTATACTCAGGAAGAGGAGTCTTGCCAACTCTTGTCCTGGCACTCTATCCACTGTGCCGCTTAGCTGCCCACATTGTAAATGTATCTAACAATATATGTAACATTCTATCCTCATAGATCCTCTTCTTACCTATCTACTAAAAGGAGCAGTATTTATTAAAGTACTTATCCTTAAAAATAGCTCAAGCTTCATAAATTGACATTTGTCTCTCTCAATGTGAATTAAAGGTTTGACTGTTAAAATCATATTTGGGATTTTTATTTATCAAGGGACAGTTGGTCTTTAAGGAATTAAGAGCTCAGTTTTGTCATCCATTTGTAGGCTATGAATGAAAATGAAGCATTTATTAATCACTTACTGTGGGCCACAAACTGCTAGACATTTTGAAAAGTAAAACAGTTTCCGTTCTCAAGGAGTTCATGTTCTAATGGAGGAGACAATATATCTGGGGGATTTGAACTGCAAGTCAGATGGAAAAGTCCAATAGTTCTTGATGGCTTAGCATCAAAACCAATATTCATGAGTTTTCTTTAATGTCATTTCCACCCACAAAAACATAGTTCCCAATGATGAAGTGTTTGACAATACCAAGAACTTTGGTAGTAAAGCCTTTCCTTATTTCTTCAATAGTTGTGGATGTAGCACCTGCAAGAATAGTTGACAGGCTTGCATGTTTTGAATAAAGGTAATAAAGGTTCTTCAAAGCAATTAATTACCCTGCTGGATATAGGGATATCTTTTGGTAGTACTGAACATATACATGGATTTATGAAAGTGGTGTTGAATATGTACACAGATATGATGAGGGCAGAGGCACAAATGTTTTGATAAAACATTCTTAGGGATTTCTCTCTCTTCTTCCCCCCGCCCCCATTTGTACTATTATAGGGATGCATCTACTTATGTAATCTTAATGTTTTTGAAGGAAAAAAAAAAGAAGGGCTGAGCTCAGGCTTTTAGAGATGAATGGGAGGAGCTGTACAAATTCCCATCCCAAGGATGATCTCCACTGTGGTTTGGGTTATTTAGTACAGCCTCAGCAAAATGTGGCTCTCATCTTTGCCTCCCCCTGGTGCTCAGCATAGAACCCTGCAGTAGTGTTCAATAAATGCTTGAGAGAATGCTGAATAAAGTCCAATGCTGTCCCTGTGCTCTTCCATTCTTCCTCTACAAGAACTAAGTTGATCTAGTTGAGTCCAGGGAATGGTTTTGGAGAAGGGCCTAATCATAGAAGGGTCTCTCCTCAGAGGTTGTCCTATTCAGTCTTTAGGCACAAATGTCATACTTTGGTTTCAATCACATTTTTCCTCCCTCATTAATTTATCCTCTATCCTTTGCCCCATCTTTCATACTGCCTTCAAAAAGGTCTTCCTTGCCCTCCTCTCTACCATTTTACCCTTATGCTTCCTCTCATTTTTAGAATCTGTGTTGTCCTAGTTTAGAATGATTTCTGAAACAGGAGGAAGTCTGGGAGCTCTCAGCTCTTATCTTCAGATATAAAGATATTCTAGTTGATAGCACTTCAGCTCAGATTTCTCACCCCTTCCTCATAATATCTTTTGACTCTTGTGAACTTCCTGCCACATATCTGATTGACCATCAGGTATTTAACTATCTAGCCATGCCTTGGTATAATGGAAAGAGTTCTAGACTTGGAGTTAGGAAGCCCAGGTATTAAATCTTTCCTCAGATACTTGCTAGCTGTGTGGCCTTGTGGGCAAAACACAAACTTTTTTTTCTATTTCTTTTTTAAAATTTTATTAAAGCTTTTTATTTGCAAAACATATGTATGGGTAATTTTTCAACATTGACCCTTGCAAAGCTTTCTGTTACAAATTCCCCCCCCCCAGCTCTCACCCTTCCCCTAGGTGGCAGGATATCTAATACATGTTTATTATGTTAAAATACTTAAGAAATCGAATATATGTATACTTATTTCCACACATCATTTTGTGCAGGAGAAATCGTATCTACAAGAAAGAATAATCAGATAAAAGAAACACAATGTAAGCAAACATCAATAGAGAGCATGAAAATGATATGTTGTGGTCCACATTTCACATCCCTCTCTCTGGGTGTATATGGCTTTCTTCACTGAACAATTGGAACTGGTTTGAAGCATTTCATTGTTGAAGAGAGTCATGTCCATCAGAACTGATCATCATATAGTATTGTTGCCGTGAAAAATGATCTCCTGGTTCTGCTCACTTCACTCAGCATCAGTTCATGCACGTCTTTCCAGGCCTCTCTGAAATCATCCTGCTGGTCGTTTCTCACAGAATAATAATCCATAACATTCATGTACCATAATTTATTCAGCCATTCTCCAATTGATGAGCATCCTTTCAGTTTCCAGTTTCTAGCCACTACAAAAAGGGCTGGCAAAACACAAACTTCTGGAAACATTAGTTTCCTCATCTTTAAAATAAGTGGTTTGGACTCAATCCCTTTGGTCCATTTCATCTCTAAGTCTATGATCTTAAGATCTTCCCCTTGATTCTCTGATACCTGTCTGAATTATTCTGAATTATTACTTCCCACATTTCAAAGTCTGGTCAATGTGTATTCCTGCCCCTATATATTATTTTAACCCTACCTGATTCCTTTGTCCCACTTCCAAATTACCTTAAAAAATATGTCTTCTTGGGGCAGCTAGGTGGCGAAGTGGATAGAGCACCAGTCCTGAAGTCAGGAAGACCTGAGTTCAAATCTGGTCTCAGACACTTAACATTCCCTAGCTGTGTGACCCTGGGCAAGTCACTTAACCTCAAATGCCTCAGCAAAAAAAGCAAAAAAAAAAAAAAAAATGTCTTCTTGTTGTTCACCCTATGTTTGTACCCCAGTTTTAGAGTGATATAATGAGGCCAAAGACTATAAATTCTATCTATAGAACCATTTTTTAAAAAAAAAGATTATTAGGAAATATTTTGATATTTTTGTTTTCCCAACTACATGTAAAATCCATTTTAATCTTTATCATTTAAAATTTTAAGTTCAAAATTTCCCTCCATCTGCTCTCCCCTCCTTGAGAAGTCTAGCAATTTATATGTTATATATGTTGCAATTGTGCAAAACATTTCCATATTGTTATGTTGTGCAGAAAAAAACACAAACCAAAAAAACAAGAATGGCATACTTTGATCCTGCATTCAGGGGCAGTTAGGTAGTGCAGTGGATAGAACACCAGCCCTGAAGTCTGGAGGACTTGAAGTTGAACTCGAACACTTAACACTTCCTAGCTGTGTGACCCTGGCCAAATCACTTAACCCCAATTTCGTCAGGGGGGGGAAAAAGAAAAAAAAAAAAAGATCCTGCATTCCTTGGTAAGGGTTCTGAATCTAGTTATTCTAATCACAAGATTTTTATTTGTTTAATTGAGAACCTGCTCAAGCTCTCTTGTTACCAAAGTCCTGAAAAGAAAAATATTCATATGCAATCCCTGACAAATGAGTATTTTTTTTTTTGCTGATCAGGTATTCATTATATCATTATTTGGACTATATCTTATTACATATTTGACATCAAGGGACTAGCTTACAGGCCATCACTCAAAAAACCACTTTCTATATTCTAAGTACTAGGGATACAAAGAAAGGCAAAAGAACTGATGCTAAGTGAAGTGAGTAAAATCAAAAAACTTTATACCCAGCAAAAAGATTATGGGATGATTAATTTTGGTAGGCGTGGCTCTTCAACAATGAGGTGATTCCGACTAATTTCAGTAGACTTGTGATGAAGAGAGACAGGAAGGGACTGTTAGGACTGAATGTGGATCACAACATAGTATGTTCACTTTTTTTGTTGTTTACTTGCTTTTTGTTTAATTTTTTTTTCTTTTTTGATCTGATTTTTCTTGTGCAGCATGATAATTGTAGAAATATAGAAGAATTGCACATTTAACATATGTTGGATTACTTTCTGTCTAAGGGAGGGGGTTGAGGAAGAAGAGGGGGGAAAAATTTGAAACATGAGGTTTTTCAAGGGTGAATGTTGAAAACTATCTATGCATATGTTTTGAAAATAAAAAGCTAAAAAAACAAAATAAAACAAAGAAAGCCAAAAGACAAGTCTGTCCTCAAGGACCTCACAGTATAATGGGGCAAATAACCATGGAAACAACTATGTACAATCTAAATATATAAATGCTGAGATAGATATATAGACAGACAGATATACATATGTATATATGTATATGATGGATTGGAGATTAGGGACATCAAGAAAGACTTCTCTTAGAAAATGTGATTGTAGATGGGATTTGAAGCAAGCTAGAAGGTGAAGATGAGGAAGAGCAATCTGAGTATTGACCCACTATAGGTTATAGCTTTGATTCACTTGGGTGTCTCTGTGTTTGTTGTGCTGATTTGCCATTGGAAGCCTGAGAATGAAGGTAAGGCCTTTTGAAGGAGCTTTTTGGTACTTAAGCTACCAGTAAGGAGCTTTTAATAAGGAGCTTTTAGTCCTTTGAGGCTCAATTAAATTTTGAGGATGTTAAAAAATTAAGGTTTTTGATTGTTTCTTTTATCTCTAAAGGTTATAAGTACTCTGTGAATTTTGGGGCTAACCTCTCTATCAGGTTAAATTTTTCCGATCACAAGGAAACTATACTTATGTTTCTATTTCTTTGAAACTATCTGCTTAGTAAAAGAATTATATAATACTTGAAGAAATTTTACTCAAATCCTGTGATGGATTTCTTCTTTTGTAGAAGTGACTCGGGGATTCTTGAAGACTACTGAAAGTATAGCAGAAGCTGTGGTAAGGTCTACCACACTGGGAAGTTTTCCAGGACAGACCATGTCATCAAAGATGCAAAGCCCTAAAGATTTTACCCTGAAGCCAAACTCCTATGGACAATGAAAATCTACCTAAATTCATTCCTTAATGGTTAATACTCTGTCATATTCTCCTAGTGATTCTAACCTTTAGCGGTTATCATTCAAACCTTATCACTTGTTCCCAATCAGCCCAATCCCCTCATTGGCTTTTTCCTCAACTAAACCCTCTCCTCCACCTAGTGTCCCATTCTAAAGCTATTCATTCCTTCTCCTGTGCTCTCTGAAATACCTTCTCCATGGGCAATAATCTTAATTATTTTCCTTCCTACTCCTCCCATTTTTTGGCTCTCACTGAAATCTAGCTCCCTCCTAAGGACACAGTTTTCTTGGTCACCTTTTCCAGCACTGACTACATGTTCCATTTATTCCAAAGTAGAATTGTTGGAATACTCCTTGCCTCCTTGCTCCCCATTGCCACTTCTAAGTTTCCCCTCCACTACCATCACTCAAGTGACCTTTTCTTTGAGGTTCTTTCAATTCATATATTCTATCCAATCAAAATTCTAATAGCAGGTTTGGTTTTTGTGGTTATTTTGTTTTGTTTTTACCAAGTCCTAGGATATTCTTTTTTCTCCAATGAGTTCAGTGCCTGCTTCAGAATTTTTTTCTGCCTCAACTCCTGTTCTGATGCTAAGGGATATAATCTGACCTCACAGTTTTTCATCTCAGTTATTTCCCAAAATCTACTCCTTCACATTCCATCCAGTAGATTGCTTCTTCCATTATCCCCATTCTTACATCTTTGATCTCTTCCCGTGTACTGTTTCCCTACTGCTTATACATTCCCATGTCTCCTCCATCCTCAAAAATCCCTTATTTGATTCTTCCATCCCCACTAGCTATCTTCCCATGTCTGTTTTGTTTTATAGCTAAATTCCTTGAGAAAGTCATCCACAAGTGCGTGTACTTCCTTTCCTCTCACTTTCTTGTCTCGATGTAGCCTAGCTTCTGACATTCAACCAAATCTACTCTCTTCAAAATTACTAAAGATCTAAGTGCCTTTTCTCGATCCCAATCCTGCTTCACCTCACTGCAGCCCTTGTTACCATTGATAAGCCTCTTTTTCTTGATACTCTCTTTTCTCTTCATTTTTATGATACTAATATAACCCCTTCCTTAATTTTTTTAAATGGATGATCATCCAGGTCTCTAACCTTGGAGGTCTGCCCTCCCCTAGGGATTTCTTCTCTTTTCTCTCTATATTATTTCACTTGATTACTGGATCACCTCCCATGGATTCACTTATTATCTTTATGGTGATGATTCTCAAATCTGTTTTATATAATTCTATCCTCTTTGCTGACTTCCAGGCTCACATTCCCAATTGCCTATTAGAGATCTTGAATTAGATATCCAAAAGACATATTAAAATGAACATATCCATAACTGAATTCATTATCTTCCCTTCTCCCCTATGTTCTCCCCTTTTCCTAATCTCGCTAGTTCAATTGGGGGTACCACCACCATCAGTCACTGAAGCTTCCTATCTAGATGTCATCCTTAACTCTTCACTCTCTAATCTCTCCCTCATATGCAATCTATTGGCCAATAATTTTTCATTTTATGTTTGTAACATCTCTTGATCATGCTTTCTCTCCTTTGACACTGCCACTGTCCATAGGTTTCAACTAAAAATCCCACCTCCAAAAAGCCTTTCTTGTGCTTTGTTGGTTATTTCCAATTTATCCTATATATAGTTTGTTTTCTACATAGTTGTTTGTATATTTTCTACCCCATTATTTAAGGAGTCAATTTTCTTTCTTTGTATTACTAACACAAACCCAATATTTGACACATAATACATGCTTAATAAGTGTTCATTGATTAACACTGTGTGAAATTATAGATGATTAAATTATTATTTTTTTATTTATTTATTAATACTTTTTATTTGCAAAACATATGTATGGGTAATTCCTAAACATTAACCCTTACAAAGCTTTCTGTTACAAATTTTTCCCCCCTACTCCCCACCCCTCCTCTAGATTGCAGGATATCCATTACATGATAATTATGTTAGAATACTTAAGAAATCGAATATATGTATAGTTATTGCATCATTTTTTTTGTGCAGGAGAAATCATATCTACAAGAAAGAATAATCTGATAAAGGAAATACAATGTAAGCAAACCTCAATAGAGAACATGAAAATGTTATGTTGTGGTCCACATTTCACATCCCTCTCTCTGGGTGTATATGGCTCTCTTCACCGAACAATTAAAACTGGTTTGAAGCATTTCATTGTTAAAGAGAGTCATGTCCATTGGAACTGATCCTCATATAGTATTGTTGTTGCCGTGAATAATGATCTCCTGGTTCTGCTCACTTCACTGAGCATCAGTTCATGCAAGTCTCTCCAGGCCTCTCTGAAATCGTCCTGCTGGTCGTTTCTTACACAGCAATAATATTCCATAACATTCATATACCATAATTTATTCAGCCGCTCTTCAATTGATGGGCATCCATTCAGTTTCCAGTTTCTAGCCACTACAAAAAGGGCTGCCACAAACATTCTTGCACATGTGGGGCCCTTTCCTTCTTTTATGATTTCTTTGGGATATAAGCCCAATAGAAACACTGCTGGGTCAAAGGGTATGCATAGTTTGATAACTTTTTGAACATAACTCCAAATTGCTCTCCAGAATGGTTGGATCCGTTCATAGCTCCAACAAGATGATCAAATTAATGAGGAGTGAGGACCTCTTGTGGTAACAAGCTGATTTTTCCATCAGAAGATACTCTGATTAGCTGAGAGAGCCTGGAACCGTAAGACTCAGGTTCATTGATTTTAAGGTAGGTCTTAATCGAACCTATTCATTTTTGAACTCTTAAAATTTTATTATTTTCAGTCAACAAGAGTTTTTTTTCCATGTATCTCCTAATTGAAGAAGAAAAATAAAACTTTTGTAACAAATAAGCATAGTCAAGCAAAATAGATTCTCACATTAACTAATTCAAATACATATCTTGTTCTATATTCTGAGTCCATGATCTCAGTATCAGGAAATGAGTAGCATGCTTCATCATTGATTCTTTAGAATCACGAAGAACCCATTACATTGATGGTTCTTCATTCAATTAAAGTATTCTAAATCTTTCAAAATTGTTTGTCTTTACAATATTATGTAAATTGTTCTGTTCTGCTCCCTTCACTACAAATTTTCCCAGGTTTCTCTGAAACCACTCCTTTCATCATTTCTTATGGTACAATAATATTATATTACAGTCACATACCAAACATTCTATACTATTATACTTATATAACATAATTTATTTAGCCATCCACTTTTGATTGACACTTCTAGTTCTTTGCCACTACAAAAAGAACTGCTTTAAATATTTTGTTAATATGGGCCTTTCTCTTTGTTATTTTTGGGGCATAGAGCTAGGAATAATATCAGTGGGTCAGAGTACATCCAGTTTAGTAACTTTTGGAGCATAGTTTCAAATTGCACTCTAAAATGGCTAGACCAATTAATTCGCAGCTCCACCAATGAAATAGCGTACCTGTTTTCCCTCAACCCCTCCAACTTGTTATTTTCCTTTTTTATCCAACCCTGTCACTTTACAGAAAAGACTATGGCCCAGATAGGGGAAATGAATTGTCCAAAATCAAACAAAATAGTAATTAAAGTCCTCAGATGTTAAATTTAATTCTGCACCACACTATACTGCCTCCCAATGGATCAAAGACCTTAGTCTAGAACAATTGTTCTCAAACTTTTTGGTCTCAGTACCCCTTTACATTCCTAAAAATTATTGAAGACTCCCCAAAAGGCTTTTGTTTATATGGATTATATCTATCTTTGTTATTCAATTATTTCAGACATTTCTGACTTCATGACCCCATTAGGTGTTTGGTTTTTGTCTCTTGGGTTTTTTTTTTTTTTTTGGCAATATTACTAGAGTGGTTTGCCATTTTCTTCAGTTCATTTTATGGGTAAAAAAACTGAGGCAAATAGGGTTAAGTGACTTGCCAAAGGTGATACAATTAGTAAATGTCTATGGCCAGATTGGAACTTAGGAAGCTGAGCCTTCCTGACTGTAGGCTTGGTGTTCTATCTACTATATTACCTAGCTGTCTACCTAACTAGTTACCCTGTTAGAAATTAAAATGCCTTAGTATTTTTATAAATATAGTTTTTGCCTCATTCACTTAAAACGTCTCAAGGATGCACAGGGGTTCCTGGATCATACTTTGAGAACCCTAGGTCTAGAGAACCCAGATTGGGCAAATCCCAGATTCAGATGAGGAGTATTCCAAAGAGCAAATGTCATTTTTATTTGAGGCCATTATTCCCATATGCAATGTTGTTTTTCTCACTCTAGTCGGAAAGTAGGTGGCCAGATTAAGGCTATAAGGAACACCTTAGAAAGCCTAGGGCCACTTTTCGTAGTGGCAAGAAACTGGAAACTGAATGGATGTCCATCAGTTGGAGAATGGCTGAATAAATTATGGTATATGAGTGTTAAGGAATATTATTGTTCTATAGGAAACAATCAAAAGGATGGTTTTAGAGAGGCCTGGAGAGACTTATATGAACTGATGCTAAATGAAATGATCAGAACCAAGAGATCATTGTATACGGCAACATCAATATTATATGACATCAATTCTGATGAATGTGACTCTTTCCAATAAAGAGATAATTGATATTAGTTCCAATGATCTTGTGATGAAGACAGCCATCTACATCCAGAGAGAGGACTGTGGGAACTGAATGTGGATCATAACATAACATTCTCACTCTTTTTGTTGTTGTTTGCTTGCATTTTGTTTTTTTACTCATTTACTTTCCTTTTTTGATCTGATTTTTCTTGTGTAGCAAGAGAATTGTATAAATATGTTTACACATATTGGATTTAACATATATTTTAACATGTACAACATATATTGGATAGTTTGCCATCTAGGGGAGGAAGTGGGGGAAGGAGGGGAAAATCTGAAATATAAGACTATGCAAGAGTCAATGTTGAAAAATTATCTGTGCATATGTTTTGAAAATAAAAAAACTTTAAAAAAGAAAGAAAGAAAGAAAGCCTAGGGCTAGTTAATCTAAGACTAAGCATACTTTTTAAATATTTTTTCTTCTGATTACCTCAATCAATTCTATTAATTTTTTAATTTGTAGATTCTCTTTCTACTTGTGAATAAGTCCTGGAAAATGTACTCTTGGGGGTTGGAGTATGATGAGATAAATTGGGGATTGGAAACTAAAAAGTTTTTATGGTTGAGGATACCAGGTAAAAGACAAACAACCAAAAAACCAAACCCTCTTTAATCACTAATTACTTAAAAAGCATTCAGATTTTTTTTGAGTCAGATTATCTTTTGGGGGTGACTTGCCCTCAGGAATATATGTGATGACATTAGGAATGTGGAGCAGTTTGAGTGAGTCAAGGAGGAGAGAGAGCTTGGAGCACAGAGAAGTTACTGAGTGCTTATGACAAATGGGAGTATGTTTTAGAGACTTTGGCAGGAACAAAGGGCATCTTTGCATGGAGAGTCAGCAAATTCTTGGGTGAGTCCTGAGTTGTGAGATTGTAAGGAGAAAGGAATACCAGGGCATCTCCTGTTTGAGTAATTGCCTGAAGAGGTTATACAAACTTAGGTCTTAGTGCCTTATTTGTCACAGAATGATATCAACATTCCATGAACTGTGTTTTATATATATGAATGGGATGGTTCTTAGCCCTACTAGTTTCCACATAGGGAAAGAAAGTACACAGGGACATTCCAGTGAACCCAGAGCTCAGATTAATAGAAGATAGTGGAAGTGTTTATTATGTTTGAATGTGTTTGAGGGATTCACTAAAAAGTTGGAAAAAAAATACTTAGCGGTAACAGAGGAAGGCATCCACCTATAATTGGAATTTGGATTTTACAAATCTTTGAAGTAAAAAAAAATAAGACCACTTAAGGGACCAGAAAGGGCAAGGTACCTCATGGCCTCAAATTGTGGTTCTGAAATTGAGGAAATTTGATAGGGAATAAAAAATGAAAAAAGAGGGGGGGCACTGATAAACTGATGAAGGGTTGCTGAGACCTAAGGTTCAGGTCAAGATCAGGGAGTTCAAAATTAGGTATTCTTTTTTAAATTAATTTTTTTCAATTATTGAATATTTCTTTTTACTCCCTCTCCCACTGGGAGAAAAAAAAAAAACCCGCAAGATAATTAAACACTTGTCACAAGCATACATAGTCAAAACAAATTCTTATATTGGCCCTAAAATGTTTATCTCATTCTGCATATTATTAGTCTATCACTTCCTTGTCAGGAGATAGGTGGCATTCTTCATCATTAGTCCTCTGGGATATGGTTCATAAATCTGAATTCTGAAATCTTAGGCATTCTTCGGAAAGGTACTCTAGTCCATCCTTGGGCAAACTTGTAGGCAACACAGGAATTCCCCCTCGAGGTCTTGGAAAAATAGTTTTTCAGTTTTATCTTGGGTGTGTTCATGATAGCTAACTTAGTATCTATCAAGTCATCCTAGGACATTGCTCAATAATCCTACTTGTTAATAAATTCATTATACTTGTATTTCTATTTCTCACCCTCTCTACCCTTTGTATTGTTGCTAGTTCAACCCTCTATGGACAAAACAAGTCTAATCTCTCTTCCCTATGAGCACCCTTCAGATAGATGACAATAGTTATCTTGTATATCTCTTCAGTGACTAAACAAGAGATAATATATTTAGAGCTGACAGGAAACTTAGAGGACATATAGGTCAATACCCTGGGACATTTTACAGATGAGGAAACAAAGACCCAAACAGGTGAAGTGACTTGCCAGAGGTCACACAGGATGGAGCTGGAATTTGAACCTAAATCTCCTCTGATTCCAGATCTAGTGGATATTTCCACTGTGCTATGATGCCTCTCAGCTCCTTCAACTAATACTCATGTAGCAGAGATATATGTATATCCCCCAAAGATCACTTTCTCTTCCCTGCAAAGGTCCACTTGGACTAAGTTCATGAAACTATACTTTGGCTTAGGCCTCACTCACTGAAATTTCCTTTCCAGATACAACCATAATTTTAAAAAAATCTCTTCTTCCTCATGTTTTGGCAAAAGCAAAACATCTTCCTTAACAAAAAATAAAACAAAGCAATACTTAAAAATGTGGCAGAAACAAGTAGCATAAAACATAGCAGACGCAATCTAGTTATTAAGAGTCGAGTCCTGTCCGTTCAAACTACTCTTCCAAAGCAGTTCTTGTTCTTGTTGAAATAGGCAAAGCACAGTATATCTTGCTGTCTCTCTCTCTGTATGTTGATCTATCTATCCATCCACCCCATCCATCCATCTATTTATCTATAGCTGTTAGTCATGGGTGCTGCATTTCGAACGTGGATTACCAGTGTCTTTTGTATTGAAGCACTGTGTGGTCTAGTAGACACTCTGTATTTGTGTATGTGCAAATAAGGACTAAGGCATGGCTGGATATATACGGTGTTCTCCTTAGCTGCTCCCTGCTGTGTTTGTCATAGTCTCAGAGGTGGAATTGCTGCTTTGGTAAATTTGGTGGCACCTATGTTTTTCTTTTGTCTTTCTCTATCCACTCTTTCTCTCCCTGAGTCTCATTATTTTGCATTCTCAGCCCAATTGACCAGTCTGAGCCCTGGATACCAAACATCCTGGGAAGAAGGAACAAGCTAGGCTATATTAGAGCATGAAGATTCAGGCAAAGGACCAGAAAATGTTCCTTTTTTGCCTCAGTTTCCTAGTCTGTAAAACAGGGATAATAATAGCACCTACCTCTCAGATTTGTTGTAAGAATGAAAGGACATAATAATTGTAAAGCATTAAGCTCAGTGCGTGGCACTATACAAATAATATTATTATTGCTAATTTGATAGTATTTACTCTTCTGTGATCTGTATTTAGCAAAATAAAAATTCATTAGAACAGATATTATTAGTTAATATGCAGTTTTCTCAGTCAATATATCAACATAAGGATTTTTATGCAAGGTTTAGTGGCCTATTTCTATTTGAGTTTAACACCAGTGCTCCAAAGGATCTCAATGTTTACTTTCTTTTTCATTTCTATCTCCATAGGAACCACTGTCTAGCTCTAACAATCTATTTGCAACAGGTAGGTGGACTCTTCTTGGCTTTCCATCAGTCTTTTCTTCCTGATCACTAACATCAATTAACTTCCCATGGGTAATAGATGGTTGTGATATATTGTCTTTTCTGGGCCACAACTATTATCTGATACTATTTTATAGATTGTTAGGATGCCCCATCTTTCAGATACTTGATATAGAGTAGCTCTCCATTAGTCTTCATTTTAGGCTTTCCTCTACATCAAGCTTCATTTACAAATCCTTTCCATTCCTGGAAGACAACTCAAGTGACACACTGTAGCTTGTATCTTAATTCTTCTGGATTGAAGTATGTATAGATAGTAAATCTTCAATGTATCTCTCAGATGAGAGATATACTGGTTATGTTTCCTTAATCATCTTCACCTTCTGAATTTCTAAAGCACAAATCAAAAGGTAAATATGTCTCTCAATAGCAGTAGGTATTAGGATAAAGCCTTTGTCATCGTTCTTAGCACAGAATTATATGCATGCACTAGAAATGCCAATTACCTTCCTCTTTAAGTCTTCTGTTCCAGCCTCAGAGTCCCCAGCATGTTCAGGACACAGTTAAAATGCTTAGGTTGTGGGTCTTCCTGGCCATCCTCTGGGATTCTGCATTCACTTGAGTATATCTTTCCTTTTCAACTTTCCCTTTCTCTTTCCTTCTTTCCTCAGCCATATGTAAAACTTCATCAGACAGTTATTTTATTTTCTTGCCCTTTTTTCTTTGAGAAGTTTTTTGTTGTCTCTGGTACAATATTTGGCTTGTTGAAAAAGAGTGTTTGCACATGTGGGTCCCTTTCCCGCCTTTAAGATCTCTTTGGGATATAGGCCCAGTAGAAACACTGCTGGATCAAACTGAGACCAGAATTTTAAGTCAGGTCTTCTTGATCCATGCATTTTCTAGCATATTATAGCAAATGTGACTTGTAATAAGTTCTAATTCAACACAATTATCTTTTTTTCCTTTATTAAAGCTTTTTATTTTTCAAAATGTATGCATGGAGCATTTCTATTGGGCTTATATCCCAAAGAAATCATAAAGGAAGTAAAGGGCCCCACATGTTCAAGAATGTTTGTGGCAGCCCTTTTTATAGTGGCTAGAAACTGGAGACTGAATGGATGCCCATCAATTGGAGAGTGGCTGAATATTTATGGTATATGAATATTATGGAATATTATTGTTCTGTAAGAAACGACCAGCAGGATGATTTCAGAGAAGCCTGGAGAGACTTGCATGAACTGATGCTGAGTGAAATGAGCAGAACCAGGAGATCATTATACACAGCAACAACAAGACTATATGATGATCAATTCTGATGGACATGGCTCTCTTCAACAAAGAAATGTTTCAGACCACTTCCAATTGTTCACTGAAGAGAGCCATATACACCCAGAGAGAGGGATGTGAAATGTGGGCCACAACATAACATTTTCATGCTCTTGATTGATGTTTGCTTGCATTGTGTTTCCTTTATCTGATTTTTCTTTCTTGTAGATACGATTTTTCTTGCACAACAATGATAAGTGTGGAGATATGTTTCATATATTCGATTTGTCAAGTATTTAACATAATTAACATGTAGTGGATATCCTGCCATCTAGGGGAGGGCTGGGGAGTAGGGTGGAAAAATTTGTAACAGAAAGCTTTGTAAGGGTCAATGTTGAAGAATTACCCATACATATGTTTTGCAAATAAAAAAAAAATGTATGCATGGACAGTTATTCAACATTAGCCCTTGCAAAACCTTGTGTTCCAATTCCCCCCTTTCCTCACCCCCTCCTCTAGATGGCAAGTACTCCAATATATGTTAAACATGGTAGAAATATATGTTAAATGCAATATATGCATACATATTTTTACAGTTATCTTGCTGCACAAGAAAAATCAAATTAAACCAGAAAAAAAAGATGAAAAGCAAAATAAAATGCAAGCAAACAACAACAAAAAGAATGAAAATGCTATGTTATGAACCAAACTCAGTTCTCACAGCCTTTTCTCTGGGTGTAAATGGCTCTCTTCATCACTAAACAATTGGAATTGGTCTGAATCATCTCATTGTTGAAGAGAACATCAGAATTGATCATCATATAATTTTCAACACAATTATCTTAATAGGAGAGTGTATCTTGCTATAAGAGAGACCACATAATGATTTAGTTTCAAAACAAAATTTTGACCAAATAAAATCTTGATTTATCATCACTAATGGTAACATTTAAATCTCAATTTTTTCCAATGGTCCACTGTTTTCAGTTAGTTCAGATTCAAAAAATTCATAGTGGCACTCCCAGTTCCCCAGAACTTTTCATTTCCTTTTAAATCACCCAAAGAACCAAATTAACTCCTTTCTGTTTTTAATATAGGCCCTCTCTCCACCCATTCAAAAATGGATTTATCATCACTAATGGTAACATTTAAAACTCAATTTTCTCAAGAGTCCATTGCTTTCAGTTACTTCATGTTAAAAAAAATTCATAGTGGCACTCCTAGTTCCCCAGAATCTTTTCTTTATTTCCTTTTAAATCACCCAAAGAGCCAAATCAATTTCTTGATGTTTTTAATCTAGCTCTACCTCACTTCCTCCTTCTTCATAACCCATTCTTAGGTTTTTCATTTATAACTCTAAAAATGTCAAAAAAGAAAAGGCAGAAAAAGCTACTTATTGAAAAAGGAAGAGGATGCCATCCTCAAATAATTCAATTCTGCAAATATTTTTATATTTTCCATGTCATAAAGAACAATGAAAGTTTCTCATATCTTTACCTCAAGAGCTTAAACTTCCCTCAAATCTCTCTTTCCAAAATTCTAAAATATCTACATTCAGCACTCCATTCACATTGTTTCATTGTAAACAGACTCCAATTTTCTTTTACTTTTTACTCATTCTTCTCTCATCCATATTTAACTTAAAATTTCTTTCTTCCCATCTTTATGTATCCCTCCAATGGGCTTTCTTTAAACTCCTTCAAAATAAAAAGACTTCCCCCCCCAACCCTCATTCTTATTTGGATCTAATAATACCTTTTCTACTTTCTTCCACTTGTTTAATTCCTCTATTTTTTACTTCACAATCATATTCAAAACTATTTACCCAGAACTTCTCTTCATTGAATCCTTCACAGTTTGACTCTTTTTTTAAAAAAAAAAAGAGTCCACACAAAAAAAACAAAAAAAAATACTGTTGCCTTTGGGATCTTAAAAGCCTGCAAATGCCTGGTCTTCTGATACCTTTTGATGATTTTGCCACTAGTTTATCTAAATAATTAAGTTTTGCTATATTATTCACAGAAGAAATACAGTGATAACACAAAACTTTTTTTTCAAATAAAATTTTACTTACTTTTAAGTTGATTGCTTCTAGAAAAGAGTTAATGGGTATTTCCTAAGTTTTAAATAAATTTAAATTGCAAACTATAAATTCACTTTTTTATGTTTGAACTTTACCGAAACTACTTTCTTTTTTTTAAAAAAATATTTATTTATTTATTTTTATTTGCAAAACATATGTATGGGTAATTCTTCAACATTAACCCTTACCAAGCTTTCTGTTACAAATTTTTTCCCCTTACTCCCCACCCATCCCTTAGATGGCAGGATATCCACTTCATGTTAATTATGTTAAAATACTTGACAAATCGAATATATGTATACTTATTTCCACACATCATTGTTGTGCAAGAAAAATCGTATCTACAAGAAAGAAAAATCAGATAAAGGAAACACAATGCAAGCAAACATCAATAGAGAGCATGAAAATGTTATGTTGTATAATTAACATGTAGTGGATATTCTGCCATCTAGGGGAGGGGTGGGGAGTCGGGGGGAAAAATTTGTAACGGAAAGCTATGTAAGGGTTATTGTTGAAGAATTACCCACATATATGTTATGCAAATAAAATTAAAAAAATTTAAAAAATTAAAAAAAAATGTTATGTTGTGGTCCACATTTCACATCCCTCTTTCTGGCTGTATATGGCTCTCTTCAGTGAACAATTGGAAGTGGTTTGAAGCATTTCATTGTTGAAGAGAGCCATGTCCATCAGAATTGATCATAGTATAGTCTTGTTGCCATGTATAATGATCTCCTGGTTCTGCTCATTTCACTCAGCATCAGTTCATGCAAGTCTCTCCAGGCTTCTCTGAAATCATCCTGCTGGTTGTTTCTCACAGAACAATAATATTCTATAACATTCATATACCATAATTTGTTCAGCCAATTCTTCAATTGATGGGCATCCATTCAGTTTCCAGTTTCTAGCCACTACAAAAAGGGCTGCCACAAACATTCTTGAACATGTGGGGCCCTTTCCTTCCTTTATGTACTGAAACTACTTTCAAACTAGCTTCAGTTCTTTTTCTCTGATCAGTGAAATTCCCTTTTCCCCTTGCACTAAAACAAAGAATTGGTAAGAGGTCTGTGTTATTTCCCTATTACTTTCACAAAATTTTATTCTTATTTTTCCCTTAAAAATTCTATAAAATAGTACCTCAAAACTTATTAAAACATACCAGCATTTATAGAAACATTCAAACCATAATTTGGAAATTTATGGTAAATAAATTTAATTTTTAATTCGTTTTTCAATTCTTTAAATTTCTGCACACTGAGAGCAAAGAAGGAAAGGTCCTTTTTATTGGAGTCTCTGTGTGTCTCCCTAACTTAGTCTGAATTCAGAAAGCAGAAAGACTTTCTTTCTGAGGACTCAGAAAAGTTCCTCAGAAAGATTTTCACTTTTACTTTATTTTTCTTTGTGGCTGCTCAGGCCACTTAAAAACACAGATAAAATAACAAGAGACACACACATAGAAGAAAATTTTCATCAAAAAGTCCACTTGCACAATTTTCTTAAAGCAATCTCAAAGCTTTTTCTTTTTCATTTAGTATTTTCCCCAGATACATGTAAAAACAGTTTTTAACATTTGCTTTAAAACTTTGAGTTCCAGATTCTTACCTTTCCTCTTTTTCCCCATCCAAGAAATTTAATATAGATTATACATAGGCAGCATACAAAACATTTTCGTAATAGTTGTTATGTGTGTGTGTGGGAAACAGACCCCCTCCAAAAAAAAAAAAAACCAACCCTCAAGAATAATAAGTTGTTTTTTTTTAAAGTATGCTTCGATTTGCAGTCAGACCTTATAAGTTCTTTCTGTAGGTATGGATAGCATTTTTCATCCTAAATCCTTCAGAATTATCTTGGATCATTGTATTGCTG
>JAJPUD010005672.1:111467-151597 GCA_023553655.1 Myrmecobius fasciatus | reverse complement strand
TATTTTTGGAAAACCTTAATCCTTCCCGCTGGCTCCATGGAAGTTGAAAGTCCATCCAGTCTAATCTGATCTCTTAGTAAATGTATTCCCACATGCCCACTAGCATATTAAATATGTTATATGAAACTTTGTTCTAATATTTTCCATGAGGACAAGTGCATTCTGAGAGGGAAGAGTGGTTTATATTGCATCCAGAGAATTTAAGTAAGAACTTCTCTCTCGTGGATATTGGAAAGAAAGAAATCAGAATCATAGGAAGGGACTTCAGAAATCAATCCTTGCCATTCCCTTTCAATCCTAGAGGTGGAAAGTAAGGTCCAAAGAGAAAAGATGCACCCTTCAGTTTAATGGCAGAGTCAAAACTCGAACCCAGATCTCTTGATTCTTACTTGCAAAACTGAATTTGGAAAGTCATTAGCTGGTATCACCCTCTAGACCAGAAGTGACAGATGTCTCCCATAGGGTTGGAAGTGACAAGGAACTTTTCTTTGGTTTCCTGTTGCACACTTGGTTTCTGAGTTACCATCCTGAAAAATCTGCTAAAAAAAGGACCATGGCATGCAGGGAAATGGTGAATCACCGACCGGGCCACTTTCCGTTCCCCTCCAAATTTTGCAAGGATTGGAGGCTGAAAGATGCCCACTTGTGTGAGGGAAGTAAGGAAGACTGCATTAGAGCAGGCAGGCATATGAAGACCCCGCTTTAGAATAGGACATGACTTCTGACTTTATTACAAGAGGAAGTTGTATATTTTCCACAGAGGCCAAGCTGGTTGTCACCACGACTTTCTCTCTCTCTCTCTCTCTCTCTCTCTCTCTCTCTCTCTCTCTCTCTCTCTCTCTCTCTCTCTCTCTCTCTTTCTCTCTCTCTCTCTCTGTTTCTCTTTCTCTCTCTCTCTGTCTCTCCTCTTTCTCTCTATCTCTCTGTTTCTCTTTATCTCTCTCTCTGACTCTCGGTCTCTGTCTCGGTCTCTGTCTCTGTCTCTCTCTCTCTCCTCTTTCTCTCTCTCTCTGTGTCTCTCCTCTTTCTCTCTATCTCTCTGTCTCTCTTTATCTCTATCTCTCTCTGACTCTCTGTCTCTGTCTCTCTCTCTGTCTCGGTCTCTGCTTCTGTCTCTCTTTCTCTCTCTCTCTGTTTTTGTCATTCCTTAAGGAAGCTCTCTTCAGAAGGGGGCGGGGAGGGAGGAGGTAGAGTAAGAGCCGCCATCTGAATTCATTCTAATATAGGAAGTATTTAATCTAAGTGGCAGGAAATAGAAGTCAGAAGGTGTGAGCTCTAGTTTTGTCTCTGCCCTTTATTTGTTCCCCTCTCGGAGCCTCAATTTCCTTTTTTTGAAAATGAAATGTTTCCATGCAACGACCTCTGAATGCTCTTCCAGCGCTAACATTATTTATTCCAACATCCCTCCTTGCTGTGACATTTCATATGCTAAGACCCCCTCCCAGTTCTGACATTCACTGATGCCTTTAAATGTGGCTTTTACCATGGAACTGAACCTAAAATATCTGTGAAATCAGCATCTGAATGCCAATAGATAGTGAGAAATGACTGCCTGCCTGAGATTGTCAGAATTGGATCTTAATTTTGTTTGTTTCCTAGCTCTGCCTAATATTTATTTCTCTGTGTGGGTCCTGGAATATAGCCTGGGAAGCCTCTTTTATCCCTATTACCCTGGGCTGGTAGGTCTGTGATTCTTTTAGATGAGGATGGTATAAAGTCACTAGCAATTAGCATTTCTAAGTTGTATTTTTATTTGGAGCTGCTCAGAGACAATCTTGATATGGGAACCATTGGGGAGGACCAAGCTGGCCATTTAAACCTCTCCTCAGAGAGAAGATGGAGTCCTGAAATGAGAAATAAAGGTTAAATTACCTACCCCTTCCACAGAAAGCAGGCTTCTCTGAAATCCCTTCGGTATTAGGGGGATTTAAAAAGCCAAAATACATTAGTCTCAACTCTTACTAGGCATGGTGTAAACAGTTAACATACTGGTGCTCAAAAGCCTCCCAAGCTTCCAGCTCTCGATGAAAGGGGCATTTTTGTAGAGTAGGAAGCTCAATGGTGCACGTTGCCAAATTTCCCTCTTCTAGCAGCCAATCGACCTGAGATTTTTCTTTAGGTCCTTTTGGCTCTCTAGTTTGGCTTCCCTCCCATCTCAGGGCCCAGGCTTTGGTGTGATCACCTGTTGTTTTATAAACAGGGGTAACAGCTCAAATGGGTTTCCTCCTCCCAGAATATGATTGGAACATCAAGACGGCCTTTGCTTATGAATAACATTAGTCACAGAATCCTAGAATGCTGTATCTGGAAGGTAATTTAGAGAAAGCAAATACAGGAGAGTAACAATAACAACAATAATGATAGAAAGTACAGAGGGCATTTACTTAAGTTATCCCACAGCCAGGCTGGGAGGTAGGTGATAGGATTTTCCCCATTTTACAGATGGGTGACTTGATCACGGTCGAATTGCTAGGGAGAGACCGTCTGAGCCAGAGTTCAGATTCCAGACTTCTTGATTCCAAATTTGTTCTCCACCCATTGCACCTTCTAAGAACAGAAGGTTCTTTATCTAAAATCCAATACTTCTTTTTTTCTTTTTGATAGCTATGTTTCACTATGGTTGAGTTTCTTTTGTAATCCTACATATTTTATTTTGTGGATCTAAAAAATGTTATTCTTGTAAGAAAACACAGCTTTTTCCCAGGGTGTCAACAGGTCTAGGACACGCAAAAAGCTAGCAGCCCCTTCATTTTACAAAATGGAAAACTGAGCCTTCTTGAAATATGAGACTTTCTGTCACAGCTGTGCAGGGCAGAGGTTAGATTTTAAGTCAGGTGCAGTATTTATCCCATGAGGTTAAGCTGCCTTCCTGAGCCTTTACTTAGGAACACGCTATCATTCATTAGCCTTATTAGTTGGACTACATGAGGGTGGATTTCGTCCTGCATGGGCCAGTTGACTTTGCTCTGCTTCAGAGGCCACAATCTGAAATCCTAACCTAGCCATCATTAGACCAGCTCCACCTTTCAGCCTAGTAGGAGCCACGGATGCTGGGTAACCATCCATCCCCACTGCTGGAAAATCAACTCATACTACAGCAGAATGACTGAGCACAGAGCTGGAATGGGCTTTAGAGACCATCTGGCACAATCTCATTTAACAGGTGAGGCAGCTGAGGTCCCAGAGGCAAAGCAGAAGTGGAATGGCCTGATTTCAGTTCCTCATTCTGTTATTAATCCAGCTAAGTGGCTTTAAGCAAGTCACTTCTTTCTGTGTGCCTCAGTTTCCTCCTCCACCAAATTGGGGGGAGGAGGGTTTGCACTAGGTGATTTTTTGATCTGCAGGAGCAATGAAGCCCTCAAACTCCCAAATTCATGCTTGATTAAAATGTAATTGGCAATTGTTTGACAAAATAAATGCAAATACAACATAGATAATGTTAATTTTTGGTCTTCCAAGTCAACTTAAAGACCAATGGGACCTTTTCTATTTATTTGATATTATGACTCTTTCAAGCTTTGCTAGGGCTAGAACCCACTATCCACCTTGAAAAAAGTTATGAATATGATACATCAAAAAAAAAAAGTCACGTTATTACATGTCCTCCTGCTCAACAAATACCCAACTAAAGGTCCTTCCAGTCTAAATATTTTATGGTTAATTGTAACAATAAAAAAAAACTTTACAAACCTGAAAGCAATCTATGAATGTAAGTTTTTATTCTACATTGTGGGATGAGCTTAGGACCAGAGTCAGAGGCTGGATTTGATCCTTGGTTCTGGCATTTAGCAGCTGGATGGCACTGCAGAGTTTATAGAATCTCCAAAGAAGGAAGGGAACTCTTGAGACTGTAATACAGCGCAGGACCTAAAGCCTCTGGAAGCCTCAGTTTCCTCATGAAACTAAAATTAGGATCTTGGAAATCTGGACATATTCTAGAAACTGAAGCATTATTATTATGATGCACCCTGTGCCTGAAGACTAAAAGACCTGATTTGAATGTGTCTCCCGGACTTAGCAGCTGAATGGGGCCAACAAATCATTTGCCATTTTTCATTCCCAAGTTTTCTCGTCTGTAAAAGGGGGATAATAATAGCTCCCACCTTACAGGGTTGTTGGTATGGATTAACATGCATCAAGTGCTTTGTAAACCTTGAATGCTAGCTATTATTTTTATGAGTAATCAAGCTCAGTCTCCCGAAACTCACAATTTGCAAAAGTATAAACTGAAAACATGTGTTTAGCATTTACCTGACCCCTTAATGTTCTACTCTTTCCTGTCCCCAGCCTTGTCGGGGATGATTTGGCTTCCCTGATTACTAACCCCAGAAGTCTGGTTAACAAAGTCACTTGAGTAACAGCGTAGGACTAACCTCTCTACCCTGGATAGGCTATAAATAGTTGCCTGAGAGTTGACTTCGGTCTCACTTCTGCCATTTTCTGCTGGTCTGCCTCACTTGGTGGCTTTTAACATTCAAATTTATATTAAAGCTACTGTAGAACTTTTTTTTGAGACTCCCCAAGTGGTCGTTTATCCCCCTAAAGAGTTTAAAGCATCTGGAACACATCTGGACTCTAGGACCCAGTACAATATAAAGGGGGATTTCATTTCGACTCTGTTCTGACCTAAGAGTTTGCAACTGAAAATCTCATGGGAATACACCTTCAGTTTCTAAGTCAATGGCAAAATAAGCTATGTGCCAATGGAGGGTTTAAGATTCAGTCTGTGAGATTTCCTTTGCAAACAACTTTTCAAGGAAGGCTCTAGTCCTTTCACATTGGGATTCTTCAAATATTCATGAGACTTCTATAGTGTGTTAGACAGCTTGGCTTTTTGTCAAGGTGGAAGTGGCTGCCCTAATGGGACCCAGGACCACCTCCTGTGATGTAAGCTGAGTATGTGGGAGCCTTTTCCATAAGCTTCTTCCAGAACATAGTTAACTTCTCCCCTGATGCTTCCCTGATCCTCTTTAGTCCCGAGCTTGAATGCTGATTAACAACAACTGAACTGGAGGCCTCTTCCATATGCCTTCAGAGAATAATTGATGGAATAATGTTCCTTCCCCAAGCTTAGGATAGAAGCTCAAGGATACAAGAGTGGAACCTAGGTGTCTAGGAAAACAAGGAACGCTCTGAGGATAAAGTTAGGTTCAGAATAGGACATAATTCTTCCCATGGTCCAGGTCTGGAGATGATACAGTGATGGAAGACAAAAATCGATAGCCAATAGGAATGAATGGTTTCCATTCTTGGCTGCATTTGCATTCTGCTGTCTCTTAACTGGTGGTTTATACTTAGATGGCATAGAGAGCACCCTGGCTGCTGTGCATAGGAGCAATACTGGATTTCCTTTTGAAGCTCCAATCTGTGGCCCCATCCTATGGTGACATCCAGCTGAGAAGGCCACTGGGACCCTAATCTGTTTCACTTTTATGTCTAACCTTGATTCATGGTCATGTCAGCCACCCCTAATCAGAATCTCTTCCAGGGCTTCTCCCTGGTACAGATGAAATATGCTCTCCAACTATGGTTCCCCTGGGGTACCCACTGCACCATTTTTTTTGGCTGAGGCAATTGGGGTTGTCACAGCTAGGAAGTCACACAGCTAGAAAGTGTTAAGTGTCTGAGACCAGATTTGAACTCGAGTCCTCCTGACTTCAGGGCTGGTGCTCTGTCTGATGTGCCATCTAGCTGGCCCCCACTGCCCCATTTTTCTCTCCACCTATTTCCTGAGTTTTCCAAAGACATGGTTCTTCCACTTTGTCACTTATAGCCTCCTGGAAAATTTTTTTTAAAGTGTTTGAGAGGACCGCTAAGTGACAAAAGTTGGAAAGGACTGTTCTAGATGGCATAGACAGACTTGTGAAGATTAGATGGGGTAATTATCTCCTTTTCTTCAGCCCTACAGAATCTTTTCAAAGTTGGTTTCAAAGATCTTTTTCTCTGATTTATCTAACAGGATCTATCCCTTTCAAAATAAAAGAATGTTCTCCTACATAATTTAATGTCACACTACACTTTGGGTGGGAGCTAGATTAAGATTGAAATGACAGTGTTTGATAGACATGGATTTTTGGAACCCTTGGGGTAACTCTCCCAGTGATCCAACATCCACAACTTGGGAACCATTAGTCTAAGAGACTTTTTTTTTTATAAGGGATCAGTGTATCTCACTCAAAGAAAATGGAGATAAATTTGGCCAGGAGCTTGAGACATCTAGTTTTTCCTTTCAGTCATATCCTCCAGGCTTTCTTTAGAAGGCAAATACAAAGTAAGAGACCTACGCCAAACAACCCTACCATTTTTCTCCATCCGCCTTCCCTCTTATCAAAATCTGTTTATTCTCAGAAAAACCCTGATAAATCCACTCCCCTGAGGTGCAAATGACTAATAGAGCTTAATCATATCTCACTTTTCACTAGCACTTCTAAAGCTTGGTAAGCATTTTCCTCCCAAGAACCCTGGGAAGTGAGAGTGTACAGTTATTATAATTCTCACTTCCCGGCAGAGACAGCGATGATCTGGAGTGGGCCAGGTAACTGTTACACGGCCATTAAGGGTCAAAACTAGAAGCTGAATCCAAATCTGTTCCTGGCTCCCAAATCCAGCACTCCACCATCCTATGCCATTCAACAATGTGCAATCAAAGAGCAGTCTTTAGCATTACAGGGTACTTTATCAAATGAGATAATATTTGTTTAAAAAAAAAAAGTATGTAACAAGAGTGCCTGACACATAATAGGTGCTATTTAAATTCATCCTTTCTTTTCCCCCTTCATATATTTTTCTATTTATTTATCCACTCATTTATTCAGTTCTTTATCTTTTTGTTTATTCATTCCTTCCTTTTCTCTTTGTTTTTTCCTTATATATTTATCTCCTCTGAGACATGGTCTCCCTATTTCGAAGCTTCTTAAATTGTGGATCACTACCTCATATAGGGTCTTGTAACTGAATGTGAGGGTTGAGAAATTATGATTTATTATCAATAAATGTTTAATCTGTATACCTATTTTATTTAACTATGTACTTGGAGGTGCATAAAAATTTCTTGGGTGAAAAGAGGTCATGAGTGGAAAAAGTTTAAAAAGCCCTGCCCCACATCTCCCTGGCTAAAAGCATTGCAGGCATTAATGGGCTTGCTCCCCTTTCTGATAGGCATAGGGAATTTGATCTACTTCATTTCTGACCTAGTCCAGTTCATCTTTAGAAGCCCCTTTTTTCAAAACTGGACAAAGTGGCTCCAAACAAAGTGTGAACTCTTCTTGGGCTGAGGCCATTGCAGGTCAGAATTTTCAAGCTCAAACCTTTCCAGGAGCAGGGATTACAAGTATTTGCTCACAGCATGTAATGTTCACATCCATGTGTATACATACATACATACATACATATATATGTAGATATATATGTTTATACATATGTTGGTATATATGGTTAAATACATGTCATGTACATGTGTGTGTTTATGTATGTGTGTATTCTTAATTGTTCCTCTGCTGCAAGGGAAGCAGTACAAGAATTATGATCTCCACATTACAGATGAGGAAGAGGAGGCCAAAATTAGCAAACTACTTTGTCTAATCCAGTCACCCAACTGATAAGCAGTAGAACCACTGGACAATCCCATTCTCTTGCTACTAAAGTCTTCTCTATCATTCTCTCCTCTGGATACATGGACCCAGCTGGATGGGTTTCCCTGAAATATGTCCTTGTGCTCCAGTCTTGTGAAGGTTCCCTTCAGACCAGTCCTGGACCAGTGACTTCCTCTGTGTTCTCTTGAGTGGAGAAGCACTGACTCCCTCATCTGAAGGATGAGTCCTTGCTCTCTTTTTTAGAAGAGGGGTTATTGTCCTGTGGGTGGATCAGTGAGGGACTTATTGTAAAGAATCCAAAAGTCCAAAAGCATTGTCATTTTGATCTGTATCTAGTTCCAAAAATATTCAGTGTGACGTAATAAGTAAGCAAACAGAGCTAGGTGGCTAAGTGGATAGGATAGCATTGGAAGGGCATATAATAAGGTTGAGCAGGTTTCTATACTTGCCAAGCATGAATTTCTCAAGACAATAGAATCATAAATGTAGAGCTGGAAGAGATCCTAAAAATCATTTAAAATTTTCCAATTGCACATATTGGGAAACTGAGGTTAAGTGACAGACACACATAGTAAATGACAATGAGGGGATTCAAACTCAGGTCCTCTGACACCAAAGGCATTAATTACTCTCGCTGCTACACCAGTCTTCAGGTTTAAACTAAGGATGTCATCAGCAAGATGAATGAAGGAAACATTTATAAAATTATACACAAAGCATCGTACTAAATATTGGGCATATAAGTAAAAAGTAAGCCAGTCCTTCCTCTCAAGGAACTCACATTCTAGTGGGGAAAACAATATATATGAAAAGTTTCAGCTGCAAGGCAAATGGAAAACTCTCATGGTCCTTAGGGGTTTCCTCCCTTTAATATGATTTAAATTGAAGAAATTATATCAGTTCCCAAAGTTGAACTATTTGACAGTTCCAAGGACTTTTGCTGGTAAAAACTTTGTGTAGATGGTATTATTATTATTGTTGTTGTTGTTAATAATAATCCAGTGAATGTTCATTTAAAAACATCACAATTCAGAGTTGCTTTTTACCATTATGTAGTTTCTCAGTCAGTACCTATCAAAAGAATAACTGGGTACCTGAGAAATTTTTTGACATCCAAGTATTTTAACATAATTAACAGGTAGTGGATATCCTGCCATCTAGGGGAGGGGTGGGGAGTAGGAAGGAAAAACTTGTAACAGAAAGCTTTGTAAGAGTTAATGTTGAAGAATTACCCATACATATGTTTTGCAAATAAAATAAAATTTTTTAAAAAAAGAAATTTTTTGACATCAAAAAATGGACACTCTTTGGTCCTTAGGGAGCTTCCTCCTTTTAATATGATTTTTTTCTTCTTTTTTTTTGCTGAGGCATTTGGGGTTAAGTGACTTGCCCAGGATCACACAGCTAGGGAATGTTGTGTCTGAGACCAGATTTAAACTCAGGTCCTCCTGACTTCAGGGCTGGTGCTCTGTCCACCGTGCCACCTAGCTGCCCCCTTTTAATATGATTTAAATTGATGGAATTACATCAATTTCTGAAGTTGAACAGTTCTAAGGACTTGCTGATAAAAACTTTGTGTAGATGGTATTATTATTGCTGTTGTTATTAATAATACACTGAATGGTCATTTAAAAACATTACTTAATTTAGAGTCAATTTTACCATTCCGTAGTTTCTCAGTCAACACAAACCAGTAGAATAACTGGGTACCTGAGAAATTTTTTGTCATCAAAAAAGGGACCCTTGGACTTGAAAAGAGTGGGATCCAGAGCACCAGAGTTTTATTCATCTGCCCAGTGAGCGTCCTCCACTTGCACTTTATCGGGCAGCCCAGACATATGAAAAGTGGCTTGATGGTCTATTTAGCTTTGATACCCCTGACACTTTAAGGAAACTAAAGGCAGATGTAGTCGCAGGCGCCGTGACATCACCCAGTGGTTTCTCGGGGTGGCACTTTTATACCACAATTTCCTGTTGTGCACTAATTTGGATCTGTACCAATGGGGAGCAAGAAACACATGTTTCTTCTGATACAAAACTATGGTAGCTTTGCATAAATTGTTAGCCTTTCTGACTTTTTCCAACGGCTTCTCTCCTTCCAGGAGCAGTAAAGCAGAAGCCTACTCCAGGCTAAAAGAATGAAAATATGGGACTTAAGTTATCCTGTCTGAAAGGTAAGGCCTGGATATGCCTCTTGTTTCTTGGTGGCAAAAATCCACAGAGGCCGTTTGGCTGGGGCCCAGAGACGGAGCTGGCTCAGCTGAAAGCCTGACTAGGAGGACTAAATGTTTTAAGGCTGTTTCTAGTGATCTTGAGTGTAAATTTCCTGTGCCCAGTGCAGACTCCCCACTTTGCATGCCCCCCATTTTCTAACCCTTCACCCTGGGAGAAATGGGCAACCACACTTAGGGTCATCCCTTAGTAACTTCTTCCAGGTTATGTGACAAGGGGCAGCAGAGGTAAGGGATTAAAGATACTTTTTCTCTATTGACCAAAATCATAAGGAAGGAGGTCATGAGCTCTTGGGGAAGAGGTGGGCTATAAATCTGAGATGGTGTGCATGATTTTGTGGACTTTCCTCAACCCCCAAATGATCTGCATACATATTAATTTTTTTTTTTTTTTGCTGAGGTAATTGGGGTTAAGTGACTTGCCCAGGGTCACACAGCTAGGAAGTTTAAGTGTCTGAGGGCAGATTTGAACTCAGGTCTTCCTTACTTCAGGGCTGGTGCTCTATCCACTGCACCACCTAGCTGCCCCCTGTATACATAGTACACTCCGACTTCCCTCATGGAGCTGGCAGGTAGATTTAGATATCCAGTCAAGGCTGATTGAAGACCCAGTGTCCAGAGAGAGAAGGAAGGATGAGTTGTTACAAAATTATTCCAGAAATGGACCCATTAGAGTATATATGGTAGGAAATGGTGACAGTAATAATTCTGATTTCTATTGTGCTTTAAGATTTACAAAGAGTTTTTTTTTCATAACCAAGCAACCAAACTTTATTAAGAAGCCTTTTTTTATGGCATTTTATTTTTCCAAACACATGCAAAGATAGTTTTTAACATTCACCTCTGGCAAAACCTTGTGTTCCAATTTTTTTTCTCTCTCCCGTCTTCCCCCCTCTCCAAGCAATCTGATATAGGTTAAACAATGTGCAACTCTTCTAAACATATTCCCATATTCAAAGGACTAATGTTAAAGTAAATTAGGTGTTAAAGTAATGGATGGCTCAATGAGTAGAGTTTGAATCTGGAGTCAGAATGACCTGAATTCAAATCCAGCTTCAGACCCTTTCTAGTTCTGTGACTCTGTTAAATCTTTTCACCTATGTCTGCTTCAGTTTCTCACCTGTAAAATATCTCCCAGGGTTGTTATGTGCATAGGATGAGCATTTCACGAACCTTAAAGCATTTATAAATTACTCTTAGATGCAATGCTGGGCACTGGAGTGAAGTTTTCTTTGCCCTCTGTCTAGGAAGGCAATATGTACCTATAATATACCTATAATAAGGCAATATTGTGCAAAATGGTGGTGGTGGTAGTGGAGAGGTAGGGATGGTTGTTTTAATAGTGTATGATTCTTCAAGACCCCATTTGGGGTTTTCCTGGCAAAGATATTAGAGTGGTGTGTCATTTTCTCTCCAGCTCATTTGACAGATAAGGAAACTGAGGCAAATAGGGTAAAGCGGGCAAGTTGCCCGCGGTTATACAGCTAGTAAGTGTCCAAGTGTTTGAACTAAGGAGGATGAGTGTTCTTGATTCCAAGCCCATGTTCTATCCAAGGAGGTATAGGAGGTTCTCTGGAAGCTGGGTGGATCCAGAATCTAACTTGATGTAGAAGGTGGCTTTTGAGCTGAATCACAAAGGAAATGAGTAACTCTATAAGAAGTGAAGGCATTCCCTTCCAGGCATGGGGGTCACCCAGTGCAAAGATTGCTTGGAGATAGATTAAAAGCAAGAGGAAGAAAGCCAGATTAGTTGAATTATAAAAATGCACAGAGGGAAATTACGTGTAACAAGATTTGAAAGGTAGGTTGGGACCCGGCCAAGGACTTTAAATGTCAAATGGAGGAGTTTGTGTTTAATCTTAAAGATAATCAGGAGTTCCTGTAGGTTGTTGAGTAGGGGAGTAATATAGTCAACTTCCTAGATCTGAATATGGAATGAGAACTTTCCTTCGATTATATAACTTCCATCACCAAACTAAAGCTCAAAACCAGGGGCAAATTATATTTTTATCCTCTCTGCTTACAAAGAGCTTTACATCTATCTGTCCTCTCATTGGATTGTAAGGAAGGATGCTACTGTCGAGTATTTCGACAATATCAAAGCCTTGAGATGCTGTTGTCTCCATTTCCTAGGTGGGAAGACCTGAGATTCAGGTGATGTGACTTTCAGTTCTTTAGAAAGGGAATGAACTAAAATAGAAGTGGGAGATATTCCGGAATAATGACGCATGATAATATGGACCAGTGGTTAGAACAGTGGGCTGTCAGAAAACCTAAGCTTGAGTCATACCTCTATCATCTGCCAGCTGTGTACCTTGCAGCTGTTTCTCTGTGCTTAGTGAGGGGAGTTAAGACTTGTACTTCCTCACCGGGGCTGCTATTTGTTGGGAGGATCAAAGAAAATGACGGATGTAAAGTGTTTTGTAAACCCTAAAGTACCATTTTTTTTTACATGAGCCATTGCTTTCATTATGATGAAAAGAGAGGCCATCTCTCACCTACCCAGACTTCCTGACCTGCAGACACTCACTTTAACCCTCAGAAATGTAGGAACTGAGAGGAGGCACGACCCCTATGGCCGTGGCCGTTACTGTTTGTCCATCAAGGAAGGGATGCCATGACCTGCCAGTGAATCAGATTTGAGGGAGGGAGGGCTGGGTAAGGTCACTGACCTCACTTTGTCCTCCAGAACCATTTGGGTCCAGTGGCCAGAGATAGATCAGGACCACTGGAGATGACTCCTGGGCATCAGTGTGGAAGGAAAGGGAGCAGGAAGGCCTTCGTGGCTTACAAAGAGCTTTACATCTATCTGTCCTCTCATTGGATTGTAAGGAAGGATGCTACTGGGAGGGAAGAGAGGCTTTTCAAATGTTTGCCAGGATTCCTTTAAAGCCCTCAGCCCTTGGGATAAAAAGATAAGTGATGGGAGTGGCTACGTGGTCCTGCCACAGGCTGAAGGCAGGAAGGGCAGACAAGCTTTCCACATGCATTTTTTATCATTTACCATCTCCCAGACATCTTCACTTAGACCTTTCCCCAAGTTGCTCCCAGAGAGCCACTGGCTCGGGGGCCCAGGATAGAGAGAGCAGAAAGACCTGGAATCAGGGAGAAGGCAGAACTCTTCCATTCTTTGGGTAATTCATGCTCCCCAAGTCCCTAGAATTTCCACAGGATGGTGTAAAATTTAAATACAATCTACCTCTTTTTATGCAAAAAGAGACATACAGGGTATCCCCAAAATTTTAGTGCTACTTCAATCAATAAAAACTTTTGGGACACTCTGAATAAAGTCTCCTTTAACTTATAAATAAAAGTAAATTATTATTCCCACTTTATTTTCTTTTTCATTTTTTATTTTTTTTAACCCCATTTTAAGGATAAGAAAACTGAGATAAAGGGTCATATAGCTAAGTAGCCTCTGAGGCAGGATTTGAACTCAGGTCTGCTTGACTCCAAGTTGTCACCAGCTGCATGTATGACCTTGGATAAATTATAAACTTCCATGAGTTTCAGTTTACTCATCTGTAAAATGGGGATTATAAACCTTTGTACCAAGAAGTAGCTATTTTGTAATGTTTAGAGTCAGGGAGTCCTGGACTCGGGTCTAGCCTTTGACACATAGTAGCTGCATAAACTTAGGCAAGTCACTTAGCTCTAGTGCTCCAAGCACCTAAGAGTAAGTTTCAAAGCAGATGTTATTCCCTGGTACAGGGTGTTTCCTCTTTGGAATTTCCTTATGTCACTGAACTTACCGTGCTGATCTAAAACAAAACAAAATACTCATGTTTCCCAACTCCCAGTATTGTTGTGCAGAATTCAATCTGAGTCAGTCAGGACCCAAACTCGGACAATGATCAAATGGGGAAATGGGGCTTGACCAGGAACTACTGGTGGCCAATGAGAATCAGACTGGTTTTGGTTTACGGCATGGTCCTTAAGAAAAAAATCTAGCCAGTAAACTCCAAAATATCTTGGGAAGGTTCAAAGGTGCAAGAGAGAAAAAAAAAAAAAAAACTTCCCTTCCCAGATTGATTGATTGATTGATTGATTGATTTATATTTTTTCGGACTATGATAAAGAGGAGATTCTTTGCCTTAATTGTTACCTAGCCTTAAACACTGAATGGGTACAACCTCAGTCAAGTAGACTTGTGGAAGACTTTAACTTAATAAGGCCTTAATAATATATGATATATTATTATATATAATATGATATATTAATAATAAAATAATAAGGTCTCCCATTGCATCCAAGGCCATCCCCAGTCGTCCTGATCTATATCTGGCCATTGGACCTAGATGGCTCTGGAGGGGAAAATGAGGCAGGTAACCTTGCCAGCCCTTCCTCCCTTATATCCACTTCACTTGCATGTCATATCATCACCTCCCAAAATCATGGTCCTCTTGAGAGCAAGGACAAACAACAGCTGTGCAGAATACATTTTATAGACCTTAAGGTGTTAGAGAAATATGAGCTATTATTAGCATATCTAATAGTAAAGAGAAGTGTCATTTTCATTCTGCCGACATCATTAAGCCTTACAGTGTGCAAAGGGAAAATTCTCAGGAGGGGACCCGGGAGAGAGCTAAGCTAGAAACCAGGAAGAGCAGGGCCCTACCTCTGACACAGAACGGCTGGATGAGGTCTGTTCTGGGCAGTTGGCGAAGATTTGCAGAGAAAGTGCTAGCTGCATTGGGAGAGGGACTGTCCTCACCTAGGAGCTCCTCCTATTCCAATGAGAATTTTATCTTATTTTTTAATTATTTTTTATTTTCAAAATATATACATGAATAATTTTCAACATTCCCCCCTGCAAAACCTTGTGTTCCAAATTTTCCCATCCCTTCTTCTCACCCCTCCCTTAGACAGCAAGTAATTTAGTATATGTTAAACATGTACAATTCTTCTATGCATATTTCCATAAATATTATCCTGCACAAGAAAAATCAGATCAAAAAGGAAACAAATGAGAAAGAAAACAAAATGCAAGCAAACAACAACAAAAAGAATGAAAATACTATGTTGTGATCCACACTCAGTTCCCACGGTCCTCTCTCTGGGTACAAATGGCTCTCTCCATCACAAGTCTATTAGAAAAGGCCTGAATCATCTCTCCAATGAGAATTTTAAAGCCTTCTATAAAGAGGCCAGTAGAGGATGATGGAAAATATACAAAATGTATATGAGAACGTAGCCCCTGCCCTCCTAATGTTTACAGTCTAAAAGTGGAATAAGAAAAAAATTATTACAAAATGTATTAATTATACATAGAGTGCATTAAAAGCATGAAATTCAAAGATAAAACTGATTAACAAAGAGAGGGAGGGGAAGGAGTCAGGGGAGACTTCTTGGAGGAAGGAGTGAGAGAGCATTTGAGTTGGGTTTTAAAGAATGGATGGGGGGCAGCTAGGTCGTACAATGGATAGAGCACCAGCCCTGAAGTCCAGAGGACCTGAGTTCAAATTTGGTCTCACTTAATACTTTCTGTCTGTGTGATCCTGGGTAAGTCACTTAACCCCAGTTGCCTGGGGGGCGGGGAAGAATGGATGGAGTAAAGTGAGGGGAACAAAAGAAGGTTATTCTCAACAGAAGAAACAGCATAGACAACGGCAGGGAGGTGGGAAAGCACAGAATGTGTTTGGAGCAAAAAGGAGAATAAGGGTTTATGGAGCAGAGCAACATGAGATCAAGCAGGGTTTTTTTTTTCCCATTGGAATTGATAACAGTCAATGAATGGCTTCTGTTTGTCTCAAAGTTCATACTTAGATTTTTAAGTAATGAGTCCAGGATGGAGTTTTTGGTGGGAGGGAGGAAAGAAGGAAGGGATGGGGAATAGAGATGCCTTGTTTTGCTTCCATAATTGTAATCAAGGTAGCAAAAAGCCAAACTGAGCCCAGCCCCTCAAGTTTTTTCCATCGCCTATGGGTGTGCATAGAGAGGAACACAATTTGGAAAATTAAAAACTAACTTCCTGAGACCAACAAGGCTTCTGTGTCTCCCTGAGGTTCTGAGAAGTTCAGCAAATAAATAGCCCTTGGTGTAATGTAGCCCCTCTTAACACTGAGACACATGGGACTGCCCTAGTGAAATACTCTCAGCATTGTAGAACGATTCTTGCAGATTCTGATGAGAATTAGTTGAGAAAATAATTTTCAAAATACAGAAAATCTTCAATAAATTGGACTTCTTCCTCCCTCCCCTCTCCAAAAAAAAAAATCTGCATTATTTTGATTCAAAAACTGGACTCTGGTTTCTAGAGGAAAATAATTGTGTATACTACTTATCTTACCAGCCTTGGAAGTGAACCAAAGTCAGAAAATTTCAATTTTAAAATCACCCAATCTTGGCCAAATAACTTTATCCTCCTAAACTAGTTTCTCCCCTTGTAAAATGACAGAATTGGATGAGATGTTCTGTAAAGAACCTTTCAGCACTAAATTCCTCTGATCTTTGTATCATCTAGGATGCTATAAGAAATTAAAAGATAAGATAGCATTTGAGCATTTCTCTATTACCACCAACTCTGGGGCACTAATTACAGACCATTCTTTTCTACTCTTTAAAGTAGGGCTCTTCAGGACCAGACAATAATTAGAGTTTTGGGTCATAGCAGCAACAAATTACAAATTACATAAGCTTGTCTTTTATGTCTCTGGGCCCTTCACTCGTGCTTTCTCCATTCACTCCTTATGATCTGTTGCCTTACCATTCCAATCCATTGCACCCTCTCCGAGACTTCAAGGGGATCTCAAAAAAAGAACTAGAAAAGCTATTTAATGCTGATTAAACATTGGCCTTTATTGAATACATTTTCATATAAATATGCTTGACTTAAGACATCCAAGGATTTATGAGGAAGTAGGGAAGAGATTGACAAGAGAAGGACAGGAGAGTAATAGTCACCTCCCAAACTGGCAGCCATCACCTCCAAAGCAGAAATGAGGCAACCAGAGATATCATTGGATCTATAGAAGAGATGACCTTTAAAAGCTGTGGCAGGAGGTGACGTTGGTCCCTTGAGATGCTGCCTCTTGGTTTGGAGCATACCAAGCCACCATCATTCCTCCCATGTTGGATGGAGAGAGCCCCTGGATCTATCATCATTCCAAGCATCAAGATAATTCAGGGATGGTGAAAAGAGCCAAGGGTCCTCAAGCCAGGGAAGGGGGCTAACTTAAGTGCATTTGTCCAGTTTTTCCCTGTGACATGTCAGACTTAGAAGGGCCAACTAGCAAGTTAAATGAGAAATATTTCTAGCATAAAGGGTTCCAGAAAGTGAGGGGGACACCAATCAGAAGGAAGGGCCATGTTTAGAGCTTGTGGCAGGAAGGTTAGACCCAGAAGGCCAGAGACATTCTGGCCTATCACCGTGTGTCCTTCAGCTGGTTCATTATGCCTCAGGATAATCATGCAAAGGACAGCCGAGCACGTTGGCCCTCTTTGCCAATAATGTAGAGCACTATTAACATTGGAAGCAAATCCCCAGCCAGGAAAAGTCTCTCACCTTTTAAACATCTTCTTAGGAGAGTAGGTTCAAGGCTATTATAATAGCTCTCTTTAATTGCTATGAAAAGAAATTAAAGTTAGAGAAGAATTTTTACATATATTATCTCATTTAATTCTCTTAACAGTCCAGTGAGAAAAGCCTTATTATCCCCATTTTATAAATGAGAAAATTAAGGCACAGAGAGATTAAGTGATTGGTCTATATTAACAAAAGTAGCAAATGTCTGAGCAGAATTGAGACCAGGTGGAAGCTGCTGCCAAGTCTAAGGAACACAAAGCATTAGTGAAATAAAACCTCAGCTTATGGGACCCTTGGAGGCCAAACTCCTTATTTTAGAGATGAGCAAACAGGGGCCTTAGAAAGGTCAAGCAACTTAGATCCCACCAACAGTAGGTGACAGAACTAGAAACCCACAGTTGTCACCTCTGTCTGTGGCCCAGGGGCATTTGTGTGCCCTCCGTGGAGATAGCACTGAAGCAGACCTAGAGATCCACAGCATCGAGAACCAGCCTCATGAGTCTTAAACAAGGCACTTTGCCTTTGTTCCCTGCTGCCATCTTGTAAGGCTTCCATAGCACCAGAGCTCCTGAGCAAGCCACTGGAACTGCTCCATCTGTTACCTCTGCCAAACCTTCTAAGGTATTAGAGTAGAGTGGGGGAGGCCCTCAATCTTGTAGCTATTTATCTATCTCAAGGACTAAGACACAGTCATTTTTCTTATTTTTTGTTGTTTTATCACATTCAATTTCCACATCATCTCTCCCTTCCTTCCTTATCCAGTTAGCCATTCCTTATAAAAAAGGAGAAAAAAATGGAAATATATCAATTTAGCAAAAGCAACTAATCTATCAACTACATCTAAGAGTTTATGCAATATTCCATACCAATAAACCCCATTTCTTCAGTGAAAAAAGAGATACATTTTTAAACTCTGTCCATGTCCAAGCTTAGTCATTTTAATTAAAAATCCCCCAGTTTTGTTGTTCTTTTCACTTGCATTGTTATAGTCTTGTGGATATCATTTCTATCATTACCCCACAGTGCAGCAGTCCATAGAAATCTTCCCATATTTCCCATAATTGTCCATTCACAGTCAGTCAGCAAGCATTTGTTAAGCATTTACTGTGTGCTGGAGACCATATTAAAAGCTGGAGATATAAAGAAAGGAAAAAATATGGTCTTCATCCTCTAGCAGTTCATATTTTAATGGGAGAGGCAATAAGCAAATAATTGTATATGTGTACATACACATATATGTATATATACAGATATAGATGTGTATTTATACAGAAAGATTTATTGGCAAGCCTTGTTTCTACTTTCATAATATTTTTGTGTATGTTTCCTTGTGTATATATGTATGTATACATATGTGTATATGTGTGTGCATTACATAGATAATTTATATATACATATATGTATTTATAAATGAGAGATAATTTCAGAGAAAGGCACTAGTATTAGGGAACAGGGAATCCCAATTTGCATAAAATGGGATCTGAAATGTCTTAAAGGAAGCCAGAAAAGCCAGGAAGCTGAGTTTAGAAGGAGAGTATTCCAGGCATGAAAGACAATTAATGAAAATACATCAAGTTGGGATATGGACTATCATGTCTGAGGAACAGCAAGAAAGTCTGATATATTATATATAGATATATCTGATATATTTCAATATGTAATAAATAGATGGGAATAAAATGTGAGAAGATTGGAAATCTAGGAAGGGAAAAGATTGTGAAGGGCTTTAAAAGCCAAAGGATTTTAGATTTGATTATGATAGTAATAGGGAACAACTGAAATTTATCAAATTGGGAGTGAGAGTGACATGGTTAGATCTTCATTTTGACAGCTGAGTAGAAGGTGATTTAGATTTAATTCAAGGAGATCAATTATGTGATCCAATTGCATCAATCCAAATGTGAGGTAATGAGGTCTGCACCTAGGAGTGGCTAGGTGAATAAAGACAAGGGAACATATGCAAGAGATATTATGAAGGTAGAAACAAAACTTGCCAATAGACTGAATATGTGGGTTGAGTACAAGTGCATAGCACCATGGTTGTAGGCCTGGGATGATTGGAAGTATGGTGGTACCCTCAACAAAAAAAGCAAAAATTGAAAGTGGAGAGATTTTAGATGGAAAGATAACGAGTTCAGTTTTGGATATGATGAGTTGAGATGTCTATGAAATAAATAGTTCAAGATGTCCAATAGAGAGCTGGAAATGAGAGATGGGAATCAGAAGATAGGTTTGGACTGGATGAATAAATCTGCCAATCATCAGCAGAGAGATAATGATTGAATCCATGAAAGCGGATGAGATCACAAAGAGAGATTATCTAAAGGAAGCAGAGAAGAGGGCCCAGCATGAAGTCTTGGGGACACAGCCATGGTTAGCAAGCATGACCTTGATGAAGATCTTTCCAAGAAGACTGAGGAGGATTGGTCAGAAAGAAGAGAAAAATCAGGAGAGAGTAATGCCTTGAAAACATGGTGAGAAGAAAGTATTCATGAGGAAAGTATGATGGACAATGTCAGCGGCTAGAGAGAGGTCAAGAAGGATGAAGGTTGGATTTGGCCATTAAGAGATCACCAGTAACTTTGGAGAAAGCCATTTCCATTGGATAATAAGATCAGAAGGCAGCATGTAGAGGTTTATAAGAGAGAAAAAGAGAGATTTCAAATGTAGATGACCTCAAGAAGTTTAGCATTAAATGGGGGGGAAGATATGGGGTGATTGCTAACAGTAATATACAGATCAAATGAGAGTTTTTAAGGATAGGGAAGACATGAACATATTTCTAGACAACAGGGAAGCATCCAAAAGACAAGGAGAGATTAAACATTAGTTATAGATTGGGTGTAATAGAAAGAAAAATCTGCTTTGAAATGAGATTAAGGTTTTATGTAGAGAAGTTTGCCTTTGGGATAGCAGTGGATAGAGCACCAGCCCTGAAATCAGAAGGCCCTGAATTTGAAATCAGACACTTAACACATCCTAACTGTGTGACTTTGGGCAAGTCACTGAACTCTAATTGCCTTGCCAAGAAAAATCATATAATGAGAAGTTTGCCTTGGCAATGAGAAGCACCAGCCTCTTCGAGAGGTAGGAGTAATAGTTGAGGGAGACTTCTGAGTGATATTAGATGAAGAGGAAGGTAGAAGTGGGAGATCTTGTTGAATTTTTTCAGTGGAATATGAAGCAAGGTTCTCAACTGAGAAAGTGGAGCAAGAGTGACAAGAGAGATTCAAGAAGGAATAACAAAGTTGTTTGGAAAGTTGTAAAAGAAAGGATTGCCTGGCTAGTGAAGATGCCTGCTGACATTCCCTAACATAAGTTTGTAGGGGACCTCATTGCCATTGGTTTCATGATTTTTCTCCAGCTCTGTTCAAAGGAAATGAACAAAATTGAAGGTATCTGATGGTTGGTATAGCCCAAGACTAAAACTCAGTAGGGTACAATCAGCAATAGGATAAGGGAAGTGCAGAACAGTCATTGTTTCTTACAACGCAGGAATATTCCATTACATTTGTGTACAACAAATGGTTTACCCCGAGTCTCTTACTCTTCTTCCAATTTTATGCTGCCACAAAAGTGCTTCTATGATTATTTTGGTTCCAAGACACTCTGATCTCGTGCACTCTTTCACTGTAGGCTACTGGAGACTCCCTGAGCACCTTTCTGGTCCCAAATGCCCTTTTTTGATCAATGAAGACCCTGAGAGCCCAAGAGAAGCTTAAGCAGCTTAACAATCACCAATTTGGTCTGAATGCTTCTTGGGCTTCCCAGGTCTCTAGTCCCATATCATCTATCAGCAGTCCCTCAGGAAGAGTATACTTTGTAACTCAGCTTCCTCTATCTTTCTTCTTATACATCAATGTAAGCACTGAGAAGGAATGAGTTTTTTCCCTGAAGCTTCAGTTTCTCTTCCCCATATAAATCTTGGTTGTGTGTATGAAGCCAGGTAGTGGAGACCTTGTGATCAGCCCTGGAAGCTGTCCATGGCATGTGAACTCAGAGGTTCAGCATGGTTCAGCGGGTTGAGCAACAAACCCAAAAACCCAGAGCCAAGAAATTCTAAATTGGACTTAGCTGCTTACCAACAACAGTTTATGTGGTGTTTGGGGGATAGGGGGGTGGAGGAAGCATCATTTTATCCAGCAAATATTTATTAAATGTCTACTGCATACAGAACAATATAGTCCTGTACGAGGGAAAGGTTCAGAGTCTTGCAAAGTCACAGTTCTTTGCCCTTATGAACAACAGCTCTTTTCTCACAACCATCCTGGCAGGTAGGTTGTGTGAATATTATTGTCCTTTTTTTTTTTTCAACAAAAAAGAAAGCGAGATTTAGAAAAGCCACATGGTTTGCCCACAACTAAGAGATGTCAGAGTCAGGACATGAAGCCGTCCAGATCATATGATTCCACATCTAGCCTTTTTTTTTTTTTTAATTCCCCATTGCTTTACCTTTCTGACTTAACCTCTCAGTCCCTAGCTTCTAAAAACAGGAAGTCAGAGCTTATCTGTCTCAATAATAATGATCAGTAAAGACTTGGGAAAAAAAATGGGTGAATTGATAATAGTGTGAAATCGAGAGATGGACACAGAATTGTTGGGCACTTCCAACTGGGATTGAGAGCCACGGCACTCACCAAGTGTGGACGTTCTCCCTGAAGTGGGGGAGGGGTGTCTTTGGACCAGACCAGTGGGACCAGTGCGTTACAGACATAGAAACTGGAACCTGTCAGAGTGAAACTGGAAGGTAGAGAGTGTGGGAGTTTCCCCTCAGTGCTGCTGAGGTACTAAGTTTTTGTGTTTGTTTGGCCTTAAAGTCTAGGGGAGCCAGGGCTGTTACTGAGAACAGAGTAACTCCCTTATCCTGGGGCAGCCCCAGAAAACATGGGAGCAGAAATTGTACTTGGGGAATAACTCAAGGCTCCTTAACCTGGGGGGCCACATGCTTATTTATTTGTTTTTCCCCATTGCTAGTACCTTCTGTCACCCAAGGGGGAAAAGTCTCTCCCACCCTAATGTGACTCCTTTGCCTTACTGTGTATCCCTAGCATAGTATTATAATAATACTATTATTATAGTATTATATATTATATATATTATGCATTGTATTATATGTCATACTATAATAGAATGCATAATATATATAATATATAGTATATGATATTATAATAGTTCATAAAACTGTATAACATAATAATCATAACATAACAACATAATATATACTACTATAATATTTAATATTTTAACAACATAGGATATATTATACTATAGTATATAGCATTGTAATAAAATAAATGCTTGTTAACTAATTTCTATCCAATTTGCAATCTGATGTATTTTATTTTATCTAGTTGAAAACCTTATTCTTAGAAGAGGTCCAAAGCTTTTTCCAGTCTGCCCAAAGGGTCCTGGGCACCAAAAATAGTTAAGCCCCTGATGGTATAAGTGCTGAAGCTTTTTGAGGAGGACCTCTGATAATTCCATTAGCTGATTGCTATTTTTACCAGATTTCAACATGAGGCAGTAATAATAGGACTAACTCCCATTTCGGTTTTCAAAATCTCTCTCTACATAATCACCCAAAGAAGGAGATAATGTTAAGCATTATGCCCATTTTATAGATGAAAGGGAATGACTCATAGGTTGTTAGAGCTAGATGAAACCCAAGAGGTTTCCAGGTTCTATGGATAGTCAATAATAGCAAGTCAACATTTATTAAGCTCTTACTATGTGTCAGGTATACAAATACAAAAAGTAAAGACAGTTCCTTTTCTCAGCTTACAACCTAATGAGCGAAGACAACACAGGAAAGAAAACTGAACTATGGGAAGGGGGAAGGGGAAGTGCCTGGTGGGGAAGTCCAGGAGGAAACTAGTGAGATGCTTGAGGTCTATAAAGAGGAGGGGACATGTCCCGTATCATCTGGGGCCAGCTGCATTGAGCCATCCCTTATCAGGGACCTCTCTGCAGCATGCCCCCCAAGCAGCTCTGCTCGAAGAGGACCTCCAATGGAAAGGATCCCACTCCCTCCCAAGGCAGCCCATCCTATTCTTTGTTAGGAAATCTTTCCTGTCAAGTCTGAAACCACCTCCCTGAATTTTCTGCCCATTTTCCTGCTTTGGTCCCCTGATGAGGATCAGCACTCTGCATGAGAACTCTTTGGGTTCTTGAAGTCAGCCCTCCGAATATTCTCTCCATGCTAAGAAGCATCTCTGGTGCTTTGATCCAATTGTCTGATGTCATGGTCCGAGTCATCAAGGTGCCTTTTTCTGGATGCCTTCCTAAAGTGCTTCATCCAGAACTTCTTTAGGTATCTTCTAATCAGGGCAGAGTACAATGGAGCTATCACTTCCTTCGAATCACTGTGGCTCAATAATGATAATTTCCAATAATTCCCACAACATCACTAGGCTGCTCCTTCTGGGTATACGCCAAGATACCACTAATTTTTTTTAGTTGCTATATCACAATTATGCCTCGTTTTGTATTATGTAAGCCACTAAGACCCTCAGATCTTTTTTGCCTTTAAAAATTTTTTTAATATTTTATTTTTTCCCCAATTGCTGTTTGCCTTTTTAGTTCTAATTTATATATGTTTATACATACATATGAATATAAATTGTATGTGAATATATGCATAAGCACATATACATATATTTTTCTTTCTTCTATCCAGCAGTCTATCTTCTGTCAGGGCTCCTTTAACTTTTTCCACTCATGATCCTTTTTCACTTGAGAAATTTTTACATAACCCCAAGTATATAGGTATGTAAAATAGGCCTGCAAATCAAACATTTGCTGATAACAAATCATAATTTTGCAACCTTCACAAGACCCCATGTGAGGTTGTGACCCACAATTTAAGAAGCTGGGTTCTATATTAAGGAGTAATAAAAAAGGTAGAGAAGGGAGTAGTTCGGCAAAACTACAGATGAGAAAACTGAGATGGAGGTCTTTCCCAGGGTCACACAGCAAGTAAGCTGAGTTAAATAGTATAGGCAATGTTCCACATTCAGAGAAGGGAACTTTTCCCCCTCTTCTTCAGCATTAATCTTGGTCTACTTCTATGGCATCAATCTTGTTTACATGCTCCCATCTTTTACATACCAAATGATAATTACACAGTATTACATTTTGATTTTTTTATGCTTCCTATTTATGTTGCTATTATCTTATATGTTGTTTTCCTGGTTTTGCTTACTTCATAATGCATCAATTCATATAATTCTTCCTATCCTCAGGATCTTTTCTACAAAAATTTTGTCTTGGGGCAGCTAGGTGGCACAGTGGATAGAGCACCAGCCCTGAAGTCAGGAGGACCTGAATTCAAATCTGGTCTCAGACACTTAACATCTCCTAGCTGTGTGACCCTGGGCAAGTCACTTAACTCCAATTGCCTTGGCAAAAAAAAAAGTGTAGTCATGGTTCTGACATCCTATTCTTATGAAGATACTTTTTTAAAAAACCCAAATTCTACCTGAGCAAGTCACTTAACCTCAATTGCCTCAGAAAAAAAAAAACCCAAAGACTAAACTTTACATTTATCCCTATGGAATTTTATGTTCTGACATGGAAACATATTTAGGTGGAAAAGATCTTAAAAAATCATTTAGCTCAACCTTTATATGAGATGTAGGTCACTGACCAAGGCTGGATTTTGAACTCACTTCTTCTAGATGACAAGTGTGTAGCCCTCTATTTTCTAAGCTTTCTATCATCTCAATCACTTGAACCCATCAGTCTTTTTTGGGACCCTGACTGTGCCAGATTTAACAAGCGTACTATAAAAGACAGATAGTAATAATAATTATTGTTATAAGTATTTATGTAGCTCTTTAAGGTTTGCAAAGCACTTCTCAGAGGTCTAAACTGGAAGGAAAACTTGGGGCTTCTGACTTTCCAACTTGTGTTCTATCCACTGCACCAACACCCCCCCCTTTAAGATACATAAGACATATCTTTTCATCCTCTTTTTACAGGGAAGAGTCCCGTAGCTAACATGTAGAACCAGAACTCAGATTTCTCACCTCCTAATCAGTGTTTGCTGTCCTATATTGTGTTGATTCCTTCTTTAATGAAGTAGTTATTTCCCATCCCAAACTCAGGACAGAGGAGAGATGAGATCCAGCAGTTTTGTTTACTTTTCCAAATTCAAATAAACAAGAGAACAGAATATTCTAAGCCATCTGCTCTGTCCCTGGGATAGACACTGTGGCCAATGGCCTTCACTGGTGCCAGGCCTAGTTCAGAACAGCAACTCAGCAACCAGTGGAAAATCCCCAATAATGATAATTTCCAATAATTCCCACATCACTAGGCTGCTCCTCACCCTGGCCAGAATGTCCCCAGCAGACTCTATGCACAGATTCCATAGAATTCAGAGATAATCTAATCAAGCTGGCCAAAAGATTTTTTGACTGACTAGAACTACAGGCTGAATCTAATAAGATGAATTGAATAATAAGAAGTTGAATAATAATAAGTATTGAAGAAGAAATTAAAGAATTAAAAAGAATAAGAAATTGAGTAAGAATAAGAATTGAAGAACAAGAAATTGAATAAGAATTGAAGAATAAGAAATTAAACAAAAATAATTGAAGAATAAGAAATTGAATAAAAATAAGCATTGAAGAATAATAAATTTTTAAAAATAAGAACTGAAGAATAAGAAATTGAATAGGGATAAATGCAAGGTCTTACTCTTGGATTAAGAAAATCAAGTTCACAAGTATTGTGTTTGGGCTGAGGATAGGGTAAGGAATAGTCAGCTAACAGTTTGTCTAAGAAAGTGGGACAATGGAGTGACTTGTTGTTTTTCAGTTATATCCAATTTTTCCCAATCTTATTTGGGGTTTTTTTCATAAACATCATGGAACGGTTTTCCATTTCCTTCTCCAACCCATTTTACAGATGAGAAAATTTTACAGAGGATTAAATGATTTGACCAGGATCACATAGCTAGTAAGTGTCTGAGGCCAGATTTGAACTCAAGAAGATGAGTTTTCCTGACTTAAGGCCCTATGCTCTGTCCACTGTGGCTTCACATTGTTGCTCCAACAGAATGATAGAGAAGCCAAAAAAAATCTAAAACAAAGTTAGTTAAGTCTAGCCTAGCTCCCTCATTTCACAGTTGAGGACTAAAGAGTCAAAGGTGAGTTACCTAAAATCTCACTGCTAATACTAATCAGTGCCCAAGTGGTCTTTGGTTAGTTTGGGAGGAATAGAACAGGGCTGTTGGCTCTTGTTCCAGAGAAAATCCTGCTGCTCTAAAAACCTTCTTCCTTCTTAAATCTCCTTTAACCTGGTGATGGAATCTTTGACTCCTCTGGGAAGAGAAGAAGCTTAATGTGCTAATTCCCCTGAGAATGTGAATACTGTGCATTGAAATCCTTTCCCACCTGAGTGCACAATAAGGAAAGAGCTTGGGCAAACTTAGAGGAGTTTTGAACCCTGAAAGAAGGTGGAGAGAGACAGAGAGGGAGAGAGAGAAAGGGAGAGAGGGAGAGGGAGGAAGAAGGAGGGAGACGAAGAGGGAGAGAGGGAGAGGGAGAAGGGGAGAAAGACAGACAGACAGACAGAGACAGAGGGAGATAGAGAATCAGAGACAGAGACAGAGAAACAGACACAGAGAAAGAGACAGAGAGAGACAGAAACAAGAGAGAATAAGAGAGAGAGGGACAGAGAGAACAGAGACAGACAGATAGAAAGAGGGAAATAGGAAGGGAAGGAAGGAGGGAGGAAGACCTTGAGCATGAGTGTTCCTGGTTCAGAATTTTGCATAAAACTAGATCCAGGGCAAAGGTTAGAAATTGGGGATGTTCCAGGTTTAAACAGTAAACATCTCCTGCCCCAAAGGAGCATGCAGTCAAGTAAGGCCTATTATGTCAAGGGTCCCCCTATACTTTCTATCTACAAAATGTCCAAGTCATTCTGTGCCTGCCTGGGAAGTCAGGAAGGGAGAGAGGAAGGCCATGGATAAAAGAAATTTTAAAATATTTTGGAAATCTTCAAGCTCAAACCTCAAAACTCAGATAATTATACAAATATAAAACTTTGCAACCCTTAAAACTGCAGTATGAATACTTTTTATTATTGCTATGGATCCATAGGTAGATAACTATATTATTCCATAATTCTTGGCAAGTGCATTAGTGAGATGTAAAGCAAATTGCTTTATATGTGGAGGTTAGAAAGAAAGGGAGGGGAGGTCCAATTAAAAGACTTCCTGGAAAAACTGAGCTTAGACTCTGTGAGTCTGAAATTGTTGACCATTAGTAGTGGAGGAAGCCCTGCATTTGGAGGCAGAGCATGGAGGTTCCAATCCCAGATCTGCTATTTATTGTAGTACTTCATGCAATTCATTGTCCTTAGCTCCAAAATGAAGGGGTTAGATGAAGTAAGGAATCCTTAATCTGTAATCACTGAGTTTTTTTTGTTTTAATACTTCGATAATTGTAGAAGTTACATACAGAAACAGTATAATTGTTTCTTGTGATCTGTATTTTATTTTCTGCATTTTACAACATACTAAAGAGTTCCATTAGTTTCCCCAGGCTGCCCAAGGGGTCCATGATGTATAAAAACTGGTGAACTCCAGCTTAGATCCTCTCTTAGATCTCCCCTAATTTTAAATCCTATCAGGTGGCAGACTGAGGCCCTCAGCAAAGATTCATAACTTTCCCAACTTTCATTTCATTGCCAGAATGGCCCAGCTCTGACGTCTGGAGAGCAGTCTCCAGGGCCAAGTTTCTGGTCTCTCTAGACTCTCCTTCTCTGGGTCTCTGCCAGGGTTGCCAATGAATACTCATCCCTGGTTCCTAGGGAACTGGACTGGGTCTGGGCTGCTCACTCTGAATATTTCAAGAATGACCCTGATGTCTCTGGAACGAGGCCAGGAGACATTCTTTCCCTCAGTGTCCTACAGTGTTACTGGAGGTAACGCTGTGCTCCTGGTGCTGTTGGATATTTATTTCCTTAAGGAGCCAAGTTCCACTCATTGGACTGACTGAGTTTATAGCTAACGCCTGGAAAGAAGTGCCTTTGTCCTTTGGGATTAGGTTGTTGTTGTTGTATATATTCTCTTTGTCCGATAAGGACCCTAGTTTTGAGTCTTGGAGCCAAAGGTCCCCAGCTGAAGGAAAACAGATTTCTCATCCTTCCCAAGAATCCTGTCCTCCTCTTCTCTCAGTTTTCTGATACTTTAAAGCTCTTCCTTGGTGCATTAACAAAGGTCTGGGCAAAGAATCCTAAGATTCATAATTCAAGTCAGGCTCTACAACTTGGGCAGTGATCATGAACAAATCATTTCCCCTTTCTGAGCCTCAGTTTCTCCATCTGTAAAATGGAGTTAATAATATTCCCCCTTGATTTTGGTAAGTTATAAAGTTTTATATATATATAAATTATAAAAATATGAACTATTATCTTTATACTTTTATATCTTTATACCCTACCTGGGAGGCACATGAGAGCTATATACTTTGGATCTCCTCCTTCATAAATTGAGAGGTTGAACTATATAGTCTTTAAGGATTCCTCCAGGGCTGGGCTACTGTGATTTTCATCCGTTTTACTGATGAGAGCAATAGCAGTATAGAATGGCCAAGAAATTCACAGAGAGAATAAAAGTCTTGGAGCAACAAGATTAAAATTAGTTGAGTATCTACTGTATAGTAGCAGAAGACCAGGATCTGGAGCCACTAAATTGGTGAGCGGAAAACCACCTCAGTTGCCATCTAATCAGGCTGCCAGTCAGTCAACTAGAATTTGTTAAGTGCCAACTATATGCCAGGCACTGTGCTAAGTGCTGGAGATATAAAGAAAGGCAAGTGGGATCCCTGCCCTCAAGGAGCCCCCAGTTCAATGGGGGGAAACAAAATGCAAGCATCTATGTAAATAATCTTTAGGCTCAGTAAATTGGAGATAATCTAGGAGAGACCTTAGCAATAAGGGGGATCAGGGAAAGCTTACAGAAGGTGGGACTTTAGCAGAGATTTGAAGGAAGCCAGGAGGTGAAAGTGAGGAAGTAGAACACTCTAGGTTTTCCCAATACAAAAGAATCCCCACTAAAATATACCTGACAAGTGACTGTCCAGCCTCAGACTGAAGACCTTCAAGAAGTGAGAACCTATTACCTCTTAAGGCAACCCATTTCTCTTTGAGACTGTCAGTCAACTAGCATGTATTAGGCACTTATTATGGCCCAGGACTACTAAATTCTATCACTTCCCTCTTCCTAGAAGCTATTTCCCTCCTAATGAAGCTCAAGAGCACTTTTTTTTTTTGGCTACCCCAACATATTGCTGGTTCAAATGAGTTTACCATTTATTAACCCCAGGTTCTTTTCAGAACAACTTCTATCTATCCATTCCTCCTTCCTTCTTATATTTGGAGAAATGATCTTTTGGTCCCAAGTGCAAGAATTTACTTTTATCTCTATTGAATTGTCTCTTCATGGATTCATCCCATTACTCTGGCTTGTCCATTTAGATCCTGGAGCTGTCATCCTCTTATGTTGGCTAATCCTCCCAATTTTGAGTCATCTGCGTATTTGATGAGTATATTATCTCTGACTTTATTAAAGTCCTTGATAAGGAAATTAAACCTAGGTCCCTGTAGTATCCCATGTTGACACTCATTTCCAACCTTTCTTAGAGTCTCATCATCTGACCAGATCCCCATCCATAGGATTGTTATCATCCAAACTCCCATCTGTCTCCATCTTCTTCACATGAATAAGTCGATCATCTTTTTTGTTGTTGTTTGCTTGATTTTTGCTTTCTTTTTTTCCCTTTTTGATCTGGTTTTCCTTGTGCAGCATGATAATTGTGGAAATACGTATAGAAGAATTGCACATGTTTAACATATTACTTGCTGTCTAAGGGAGGGGATGAAGGAAATAGAAAAAGAAAAAAATTTGGAAAACAAGGTTTTGCAAGGGTGAATATTGAAAACTATGCATATGTTTTGAAAATAAAAATAAAAAGTCAAAGTCAAGATCACCCAAAGCTTTGCAAAAATCTGAGTAAACTGTATTTACCACATCCCCCTCATTAGTTAGTCAACCTCCGACTAAACTTCTCACCTTTCTACAACACTCCAAAGTTAACCAGGGACTTTTTCTCACAATAACTTTGTGAGTAGGGCAAATTTTATTATCTTCATTTTTCAGGAGTGAAAGGGGGGGTAACAGAGCTCAGAAAGAGTAAAATGAGTCTGTTAAGGTCTCAGAGTTAGTGTCAGAGCCACACTGCCTCTCGGATGACAAGAGGAGGAACATACATTTCATAAAATTTGAGAACCAGTAGGAAGCTCTCACATTTTAAGGAGAAGGAAGCTGAAGCCCAGAGATGTCAAGTAGCTTGCCCACAATCACACAGCCCTTAGCAGAAGAGCCAGGGTCAGAAAACCGCTTGGCAGGTTATAGTGGAAAAAAAAAAAAAAAAAAAGAACTTCTGTAGGCTCTTAATTACTTGTATGACCTTCACAAATCAGTCCCTAGGATGGGGAAATGATTTACAAGGTCATGGCTCCATTTCCTCATTTAGATTAGCCTAATGATCTCTGAATTCTCATGTAGCTATCAACAACTCCAGGACTCCAGGTCCAATGCTTTTCCTTCTGTGTTGTCAGTCTTATCCATTCAGGTGGACCATAGCATGCAGGTATTGCCCATGGGATTTTCTTGGCAGAGAAACACTGCCGTTCCTTCTCCAGCTCATTTTACAGATGAGGAAACTGAGGCCAACAGGAGAGAGTGACTTGCCCAGGAAGTGTCTGAGGCCAGATTTGAACTCATGCCTTTGTTGACTGTTTTCTGAGCCACCCAGCCACTCTTCCCTGCATACTGTAATAAATAGAGCTTGCCTTCTGAGCCTTCTGCTTTAAACTCTGCCCAGTCGGCCATTCCTACAAATTAGCCCCCTGCAAAGAAGTATAAACAGAAAACCCTCCCTTGGACCGCCACCAACCCTGAAGCAGATGGTGTTCAGTTTGAACCTGGAACCCCACCTGGCCCCACAAGAAACAGACCATGTCCACTTTGGGGCCTGTCATAAGAATTGTTCCCGCTGATCAAATAAAAGCAACCACTAATGTTATTAGTGGGGACCAGGAAGAATGGGGCACTGCCCCTCCCTGGGCACACTCAGGGTGCCCACCCTCGCCACCTGTTAAGGGTCTGTGAGTTAGAACGAGCGGCACTTGTTAGCCGGGATGGCGACGATGTTGCTGGGCTCATTCCACCGTCCCCTAAACACTGCTTCTGTTCAAACAAAGCATCCTGGCAGCGAGTTATTCCCCCATCTCGCCTAATGAGTGCAGCTGGTCCTGCTGCAGACAGAGCTAATTACCACTGGGGAATGTTCCGTGTGCCCATGTGAGAGCAGTGATTCTAGGGGGGAGGCACTGGTCCTTGTCACCCTAATGAGCAACAAACAGCAGATCCTTGAGCAAACACAGAAGTCTTACGGGAGGAGCGAGGAAGGGAGGGAAGGAGGACCACCCGGGGAAACAGACCTGGGCACATACAACTTGGGCAACCCCAGCCTTGGCAGCTGCCTCCCCCACCTTTAGAACGATGGAAGGAAAATGGGGAGGGAGGCAGGGCAGCCCAGAGAGGGCACTGCTGGGACCGGGTAAATGCTCAGAGAGCTAGAGTCCATCCACTTAGCTGATTGTCCTGGAGCAAACTTGTATGCCTCTTAGAATCCTTGGACAGGATCCTCCTGGGCATTGAGCACAGAAAGCATCGAGAAACCCTGGACCAGCAATTATCAAACTAACTCCCAGGCCTGGGGCTGCTTAGAGGTGACTGTTAGCCCTATCTAATGTAATTCATTATTTTGGATCCTGTGGGGCAAGATTTCTGAGAACTTGTTAGACCTATAATGGTAAAAGAACCAACTTAATTCCCCTCAGCTTGAATACATTTCCAGGCTATGGATCCGCCTGCTGACCTCATCCCTGACTCCCTCCTAATTTCTCTTTTGCTGGGCTTCCCACAAGGGCTGGGGAGATGATGACCATGGAAGGCCTGGGCCAAAATCAATAGATGTCCACTCATGTCTCACCCTGATTCTCCGGCATATCACGTGCCCCTTCCAACAGAGAAACTTAGCTGGGGCGCTGGCCCCTCTACCCACTCTAGCCATGAGCTCCATCCTACCCTCACCCCCTGGGAGCTTCCCACTTCAGGGGATCCAGCTCTCACCCTCTGGTCCTTTCTGCCAGGTTCATTTTCCAGCCCCTTATCAGGTATATTTTAATGAGGATTCCTTTGTGTTGGGAAAACTTAGAAGCTTCTCCCTCCTTGCCTCCACCTCCTGCTAAAGTCCCACCTTCGACAGGAAGCTTTCCCTGATTTCCCCTTTAATTCTAATGATTTCTCTCCCTTGACCTTTATTTAGATCATTCCTCACAGTTCAAAAGAGTTTCCTCAGTTGTCCATCACTGCTCACTTCTCAGTACTTTTAGAGATAGATAAATTGATAGACAAATAGGTATCAATATCCTTATTTGTGTGTGCATGTGTTTATATGTATATAGAGACACATGCATCTAAAGATAAAGATATATACATATATATTTATATATATACACATATAAATATAGAGAGAGAGAGAAGGGTATACATATATGCTAAGATATATGTGGAAGAGTATAGATGTATAAAAGTATATGAGTATGCATGTATACATGTATGTATGCACACATTTTTGTTGTGTGTTGTGCACTTATGTATATCTATATCTAAATATATACATATATACACACAGATATATGTAGAAGAGTATACATTATACATTTGTGTGTATATATTTATATATATGTATATACATCTAAAGATATATAAATATAACACATCTATCTATATGTATCTATATACACAGATATATGTGGAAGAGGATACATTGTATATTTATATGTGTGTATGTTTATATATGTATTCATGTGTATGTGTATACATCTAAAGGTATATAAATATAACACATCTATCTATATGTATCTATATACACAGATATATGTGGAAGAGGATACATTGTATATTTATGTGTGTATGTTTATATACATGTGTATATGTATACATCTAAAGGTATATAAATATAACACATCTATCTATATGTATATATATATATATATATACACACAGATATATGTGGAAGATTATACATTGTATATTTATATGTGTGTATGTTTATATATGTATTCATGTGTATGTGTATACATCTAAAGGTATATAAATATAACACATCTATCTATATGTATCTATATACACAGATATATGTGGAAGAGGATGCATTGTATATTTATATGTGTGTATGTTTATATACATGTATATGTGTATACATCTAAAGATATATAGATATAACATCTATCTATATCTATACACAAAATATATGTGGGAGAATATTGTGTGACCATATGTGTGTGTAAATGTACACATATACAGTGATTATAGAAGTGTGCCTGTGTACATGTGTGTGCACACATTTATGTTATATACATATATGCCTATATCTAAATATATACATATCTGTATGTATCTATATATAAAGATATCTACGTAAATAAAGATATAACACATCTATGTGGGTCTATATACACCAGATATATGTGGGAAAGTGTGCATATATGTATGCATATGTATATGGGTACATACATGTATTTGTGCACACATCTAAATATCTATAAATATAGCACATCCATATGTATCTATAGGCAGTGAATCTATGTGGAAGAGCATGTATTGTGCTTACATGTATGCATGTGTGTATGTTCATATAGATACATATATATCCAAAGATATAAATATACATATCTAAAATTAAAATATATGAATGAGTATACACATACATATATGTATATGCTTTTATCTGTGTGTGTTATGTGTCTATACTTGTATGTCTACATAGATACAAACACCTAGAGATAAGGATTGGACCTATTGGTACAGGGAACTTTGTAGGATGAGGAAACTTCAATGCAAGTCGGCCTCTTCTCTGTATCTTATAGAGCCTTAGAGAACTGCCTAGATCACTAACAGATGATGTGACTTCCCACCAGCATCTGCTTCTGCCAGAATTAAGACTTAAATCTCAATCCTCCCTAAATCCTCTCCACATTGCCATTTTATATCATAACCCCCCCCCCCGTCTGAACAACTAGATTTAAGGCTCCCTGAGGCCAGTCTGATATTCCCTAGGACGTGGCCTTGCCCACGAGATATTCTGATTGTTCTGGGATGGTTCATAATGGCAAAAAAGGAAGGCAGTGTTTATTGAGTCCCTATTATGCTTGACATGCATAAGTGTGACCAGGTCAGGGTTCCTGCTCTCAAGAGTCTGCTGTCTAGTTGGGGAAATGTAACATGGGATCAAGAAAGTTTTAGGTTTATGTATAAAATCAATTGTGCATGTATAGCATATATTGGATTACTTGTCATCTAAGGAAGGGGATGGAGGGAAGGAGGAGAAAAATAATTTGGAACACAAAGCTATGCAAGGGTCAGTGTTGAAAAATTATCCATGCATATGTTTTGAAAATAAAAAACTTTATAATAAAAATAAAATAAAATCAGTTGTGGACAAGCAAATGTGGCACTGGTTTTCAAGAAAAGCGGGCTGTGTGTATCGAGGAAAAAAGCATTGAACTAGTAGTCAGAGGACTCTGCCATTGTAGGCAAGTCATTTCCCTCCTAGGATGTCCAAGTTGAAAAGACCCTCAGATCTCACCCAGCTCATCTGAAGAAATACATCCACAACTGGACACCGTTCCTCATCTAGAAAATATCAGTATCTGAGCTTTCCATAAAAAAATTCTGTGGTTTTGAACTGGAGCCTGGCATGGGACCCAGAACCGGTACATTTCCTAAGCACTTCTGGCAGTGCTTTAATAAGTGCTGATTGCTTGATTACATCAGACAGCATCTCCTCTTGGAGCCTTCACTTCCTTATCTGTAAAATGGGAGAAACAACTTTTTTTGTCACTTTGTACAACTGTGGCCAGAAAATACTTTATGAACCTTGAAACGCTTAGCCGAAATGTGAGTTATTATTAATCCTTTGGGTCTAGAGCTGTTGTGAAGAAAAACCTGGGCAAAGTTGCAGAGAAGAGGGTAGCATCCTAGGACCATCTATTTTGAATGGCAATGAATCTTAGAGTTCTAGTCCGGCCCCCTCATTTTATGGAAGAAGTTCAATGACTTACCCAATATCATTCAGCTTAGAAGTCACAATCAGGATCCAAGATCATAACATCTAACTGCTAGCATTTTCCAGGATTTCCCAAGAACTGATGAGGGAGTGTGTGAACAAAGCAAACTAACTAATAATGCGGGGCATTTCTATCGGTAACCTTTAAAACTTTATATAAAACAATTAATGAAAAATATAAATCAGCCAATTCTCAAGTAATGATCCATATCTTTTAAACTGCTTCCATAGCCCTTAGTCCTATTGAAGATCTGCCTCTGGTTCCCCTTCAGCAGTTCAGTCCATCTATCCCAGGTTATTACATCTTGAGGGATCAAAACTCTGTATCTTGGGGTATTGGGGGCATCGTTGCAGCCTCACTTAGTTTATTATGGTTGACATGCATCTGAACTCTTTCTTGCAGGCTAGGAATAAGCCAAGATGTGCTCATATGTTGGGGGTAGGGGTGCAAGAAAGGTGTTAGACAAACATATGTGCTAAAAGGCAGTATCCATGGAGCCTCAGATCACCACCCACGATGGAATTTGTTCCTCACTTGGCTGAACACCAAGGTTGGAGACTGTTTAAATTAAAACTTTGGTTTCTCCCTAGTAGTAAAGAACACCCACTAAGGTCATCAGGCTCATGGGAGGTACCCTATCCTAATCACCAGCTTTCACATTCTGACTGTTTTCACAGAACTGGAAGCTTTAAAGCTGAAGGAGACCTTAGGGATTATCTCCTTCAAATTCCTCATTTGACAGATCAGGCAAGTGAGGTCCAAAGTAAGGCAATGATGGGTCCAAGGTGTTGGAGCTAGGAAATAGCAAAGCTGGGATTCTGACTCTGACCTTGTAAGCCAATGCCCTTCCCATCATAAATTGTGGCCACTAGTACAAGACTATGCCAGTAGAACCCAGGCCCGGGCAGATCCTACTAAGCAGGAAAGTCTGTGTCTATGACAGGATCTTGGAAAGGCCCATAAACCAAAGCTAGTTGACATAGGATGGAATGATGGGACTTTTTTCTTTTAATGATGAAAACTCTTTTTTTCTTTTCCTTTTTTTAAAAAGCTTTTTATTTTCAAAACATATGAATAGTTTTCAACATTCACTCTTGCAAAACCTTGTATTTGAAATTTCTTTCTCCCTCCCTTTCCCCCACCCCCTCTCCTAGATGGCAAGTAATCTAATATATGTTAAACATGTGCAATCTTCTACACATATTTCCTCAATTATCATGCTACACAAGAAAAATCAGATCAAAAATGAAAAAAAAGAAAGAAAACAAAATGCAAGTAAATAACAACAAAAAAGCAAAAATACTATGCTGTGATTCACACTTAGTCCCCCCTCACTCCAGTCCTCTCTCTGAGTGTAGACATTGGAACTGGCCTGAGGTACCTTGCTGTTGAAGAGAGCCATGTCCATCAGAATTGATCATCAAATAGTCTTCTTGTTTCTGTGTATGATGATCTCCTGGTTCTGCTCGTTTCACTCAGCATCGGTTCATGCAAGTCCCTCCAGTCCTCTCTGAAATCGTCCTGCTGGTCGTTTCTTACAGAGCAATAATATTCCATAACATTCATATACCATAATTTATTCAGCCATTCTCCAATTGATGGGCATCCATTCAGTTTCCAGTTTCTAGCCACTACAAAAAGGGCTGCCACAAACATTCTTGCACATGTGGGACCCTTTCCCTCCTTTAAGATCTCTTTGGGTTATAAGCCCAATAGAAACACTTCTGGGTCAAAGGGTATGCACAGTTTGATAACTTTTTGAGAATAGCTCCAAATTGCTCTCCAGAATGGTTGGATTCATTCACAGTTCCACCAACAATGTATCAGTGTCCCAGTTTTCCCACATCCCCTCCAACATTCATCATTATCTTTTCCTGTCATCTTAGCCAATCTGACAGGTGTGTAGTGGTACCTCAAAGTTGTCTTAATTTTCACTTCTCTGATCAATAGTGATTTAGAACATTTTTTAAAATTTTTTTATTTTAAGCTTTTTATTTGTATAACATATGTATGGGTAGTTCCCCAACCTTGATCTTTACAAAGCTTTCCAATACAAATTTTACCCCCAGTCCCCTCCCCTCCCCTAGATGGCAGGAAGTCCACTACATGTTAATAATGTTGAAATGCTTGAGAAGTTATGCAAGAAAAATCCTATCTACAAAAAAAAAAAAAAAAGAATCAGAGAAAGGCAACACAATGCAAGCAAATGTCAATAGAGATCATGAAAATGTTACGTTGTGGTCCATATTTCATGTCCCTCTTTCTGGGTGTATATGGTTTTCTTCAGTGAACAACTGGAACTGGTTTGAGACAATTCTTTATTGCAGAGAGCCATGTCCATCAGAATTGATCATCATGTAATACTGTTGTTGCTGTGTATAATGATCTCCTGGTTCTGCTCGTTTCACTCAGCATCAGTTCATGCAAGTCCCTCCAGGCCTCTCTGAAATCATCCTGCGTTTCTTACAGAGCAATAATATTCCATAACATTCATATACCATAATTTATTCAGCCACTCTCCAATTGATGGGCATCCATTCAGTTTCCAGTTTCTAGCCACTACAAAAAGGGCTGCCACAAACATTCTTGCACATGTGGGTCCCTTTCCCTCCTCTAAGATCTCTTTGGGATATAGGCCCAGTAGAAACACTGATGGGTCAAAGGGTATGCACAGTTTGACAACTTTTTGAGCATAGTTCCAAATTGCTCTCCAGAATGGTTGGATCCGTTCACAGTTCCACCAACAATGTATCAGTGTCCCAGTTTTCCCACATCCCCTCCAACATTCATCGTTATCTTTTCCTGTCATTTTAGCCAATCTGACAGGTGTGTAGTGGTACCTCAAAGTTGTCTTAATTTTCACTTCTCTGATCAATAGTGATTTAGAACATTTTTTCATTTGACTAGAAATGGCTTTAATTTCTTCATCTGAAAACTGTCTGTTCATATCCTTTGACCATTTATGATGAAAACTCTTTACTGAGGAGTAGGGAAGCCCCTGCCCTGACGATGTGGGAGTTACTTGGAGTGTTGAAGCATACCTGAATGCATATAATGATAATAGCATCTTTTCTATAAGAAAGCTAGGTGTGCCACAATGCACAGAGCACCAAGGACTGGAGTCACAAAGGCTCATCTTCCTGAGTTCAAATCTGGTCTCAGATATTTATTGGCTGTGTGACCCTGGGCCAGTCACTTAATTTTGCCTCAGTGTAAAATGAGCTACAGTAAAATGCCAGACCACTTCAGTATCTTTGCCAAATGGAGTCACAGAGTCAGATATGACTGAAATGGCTGAACAACCACAAAGGGAAGTCGCTACCCTGACAATGTGGTGGTTCCTTGGAATGTTCAAATATACCTGTATGTCCAATCAAACTCCCAAGAAATTATCTTACAGATCTAGAAAAAATAGTAGCAAAGTTCATTTGGAAAAACAAAAGGTCAAGAATTTCAAGGGGATTAATGAAAAAAAAGGCTGAAGATGGTGGACTTGCTGTACCAGATCTAAAACTATATTATAAAGCAGCAGTCATCAAAACCATTTGGTACTGGCTAAGAAATAGAGTAGTCGATCAGTGGAATAGGATAGAATCACAAGACAAACTAGGCAATAACTATAGCAATTTGGTTTTTGATAAACCCAAAGACCCCAGCTTTTGGGATAAGTATTCACTATTTGACAAAAACTGCTGGGAAAACTGGAAACTAGTGTGGAAGAAATTAGGGCTTGACCCACATCTAACACCACATACCAAGATAAGATCTAAATGGGTTCATGATCTGGATATAAAGAGTGATTTTGTAAACAAGTTAGAGGAACATAATATAGTTTACCTCTCAGACCTGTGGAGATGGAATAAATTTATGTCCAAAGAAGAACTGGAACTCTTAATTGAAAACCAGATAGATAACTTTGACTATATTAAGTTAAAAAGTTTTTGTACAAACAAAACCAATGCAGACAAGATTAGGAGGGAAGCAATAAATTGGGAAATCATCTTTACATTTAAGGGTTCTGATAAAGGTCTCATCTCTAAAATATATAGAGAATTGTCTCATATTTATAAAAATTCAAGCCATTCTCCAATCAATAAATGGTCAAAGGATATGAACAGACAATTTTCAGAGGATGAAATTAAAACTATTTATAGTCATATGAAAAGGTGCTCCAAATCACTGTTGATCAGAGAAATGCAAATCAAGACAACCCTGAGGTACCACTTCACACCTGTCAGATTGGCTAAAATGACAGGAAAAGTTAATGATGAATGTTGGAGGGGTTGTGGGAGGGCTGGGACACTGATGCATTGTTGGTGGAGCTGTGAACGGATACAGCCATTCTGGAGAACAATTTGGAGCTATGCTCAAAAAGTTATCAAACTGTGCATACCCTTTGACCCAGCAGCATTTCTATTGGGCTTATATCCCAAAGAAATCATAAAGGAAGGAAAAGGCCCCACATGTGCAAGAATGTTTGTGGCAGCCCTTTTTGTAGTGGCTAGAAACTGGAAATTGAATAGATGCCCTTCAATTGGAGAATGGCTGAATAAATTATGGTATATGAAT